>DWDT01005107.1:0-10674 GCA_018245595.1 Microceris scylla
TTGTACGTCAAAATGATGCTACCACCGCTTCGGAAGATGGTTAACTATGGAGAAGAAGCGGCGAAAGAAACTCCATAATATACCATAATCAACAACAATTCAAATTTCAAACGTAAGCTCGTAATCGGCGCAACGATCCCGCAGCAGGAGGCCGCAGTGCTTGGGCCCCAAAATGGTACGTCAGTCGTTCTAAGGTCGTTCGTACACGTGCGGTCATAGGATTTCAGAAATTGGCCAATACAGAAAATAATAAAAACATTCTGCATAATACGGCGAAATAAATAATTTCAGCAACTTGTTATATTTTGCTTACAGTGTCGTCGCAATTTCTTTATTCCGATTATATTTTATTTCAATAATAAATTTAACGAATTCAGATATTTTGTCTTGCCCATCTTGGGTTGCGGGTGTTGTTCAAGTGCGTATAAAAATAGTTTGTTGTACAGTTAACGATCTACAACCCAAAGAGTGCATGTGCCCTGAACCTTACTAGGCCGGTATCACAATGGGCCAAAAATGGCACGCGGACCATTCTGACTATGTAAAGAAGCAGATAAGCGGCTGGCCGGCACTTATTCAGGGCGCGCGTAGAAAGCTGCTCATTAAACAAATCCCATTTTAAACTCTATCCCATTGTAATAGAAATGATGTATAGTTATGATGGGTTCCGTAACGTAATCCAATTCAGCCGCCGAGATTACGTCGCGGCGGTTAATGGTCACTTGTTACATGAACACGTCCTTTTAAGGAAAGTTATGCTGTTCCTAATGCATTCGCAGCCACTAATTGGTGCGGACAGACTGGCGAGCGTCCACGTCACCTGAATACGTCAGTTTTCGACGGCCGGTCCACATCGGCTCTGCTGGAGATCGATTTGACAGCCAGTTTCAATATGACCCCGTTTATATTTGTTTAGGACGTGGCCAATTAATATACATACCGCGTATCGCAAATAATAAAACATTGCATCCGTAGTTAAAAGAAAAAAGTGTGCTCAATCTATTCTGATCACACACTTGACATTGCGTTGTCGCACACATGACGTAAAGCAAACTGAATGCATACGAATTGCCAGATTAATTATAATATTATAAATAAATTTTTGTTTTAAGCGAGACTCGTTCGTGTGTCTAACCACAGAGAAGTATGCGAAACTAATTATATTGGCGAACATTAGTAAAACCATACATATAAAGTGGACATATGTAATACAGCATGCTGAACGAGATAGTGACGAACGGCGACATTGTCATAATGGAGGCAGAGAGCGTATGGTTTCTAATGGCACCTCTCGGGGCGGCGGGAAAGCGCCTAACCGCATCGGTCCTGACTGTATATGTTACAACAGCGGTCGAAACAGCCAGTTGTGAGTCGCGCTAATATCCGCGACGCCGCAAACCACACGCGTCAGCATTCAATTGATTGGTTTACGGTATTTTATTTACTGTGTCAGTATCGCTCTACACGTTCTTGGATATTATTGTTTATTTCGTTATGAAAGCTGAAAACACGTTAATACGACCGATGTAATTATTTTAGAATGATTGATTATTCAATGAGTTGTAGCAAATTTTTAGACTGGAACGAGCTTGATAAACAGTAGAGTAACACAAGTAATGAAATGAAAATGAATTGACTGACATTCTCATGACATACATATGTACATAAGTATGTATACACTATCGTCGCCCGGAAGACTAAAACATAATAAATGTAAGTTTGCATTCCTCCATATTATAACGCCGTCAAAGTACATTCAGTCTTCTATACTATAAAAATAATGCATCACATAGCTTACCAAAAGTCACAGCGCGACTCGCATTCTACCACGGACGACCACAACGGCGAACTGGAAAAATGACAAAATAACAGAATATCAGTTTTGGACTTGCTGATGTTATACCTTACAATTTGACATACAAAGCATTTTCCAGGCATGCAATTTTTGTTTTGATATACAAATGACTCACGTTCATAATGAAGATAGAGAAATGCATAGGTTTATTATATTTAACACTTATTCTGCATTTGTACATGTTCGTCAATATATTGCTTCTTTATAATACAGACATATACATATAGTATGTGGTACAAAATTATTATAAAATCTATCTTACTAATTGTATTAAGCCCTTCTTTTAAATACTTCTTAAGACCGACCTTTGTAGTGACAAGAGGCGCGAACTAGAACACGAGCAAAAACTATAGAACTATTGTCAGAATAGTTAAGTGTTAAGCGATCAACTTTCTCTGACAGCCGGCGCTGCTTCCTCTCCGCCATCATTACCACTACTGCTTCCTTCTCTATGTCATTCATATTCATTGTTTGAATGTTGCCTGATATATACTACAAGCATAGACGGTCTGGACATACGCTCTCTAACGGTTGTTTCTGATTACAATATCAATCTACGGCAAACAATGACATTACAATAGCAATAATAATATGAGAATATTTGGAATAACCGCACATGCGGTCATCGCCGTCATTGGATTTTAAATAAGAAAGAAGTATATAATGGTAAACCGGACAGGTGTTAAAATATGTACATACATACGAGTATGTAAGTTGCTAAATGCATATTCAAATTTCATGTCCAAGCAAAAGAATAAAAACGCGGGCTCATCACAAAAAATATTGCTCATCAAACCTGTAACTTCCTGCTCAGCAGTCGTGTTCAATATCCATTCCATCAACAGCCTACTCAAATTGCAAGTTCAATATTGAGTTTGGAAATTGATAATTTTACAGTGAAATTGAATAGCTGGACAGAACTGGATACAAAAGACCTAGGACCGGATAGAGCGGGGTCGATGAATGGATTTCTGTGTCCAGTAGTAGACTTGCAGACTTGATGGATGGATAACATCAGTGCACACAATGTTGACGTCAGCTCTTGCGACATGTCGATCCATCGGTCGGGTGAACGGTCGCCTTGACCGTGACACGAGCTCCGGCGAGATCGCACGACGGATATTTAAACGTTATTAAATAAATGTTAATAATGTGGTTATGAATTAAACATAACGAGTTTCTTATTTAAATCAACTTATAAACTTCCAAAAGCGCTATCACAGCTCAGTGAGTAAATTCAAATCCTAGCACAAATCCTCGACCTATAAAGTAAGATCGTAAGAGTAACTGCATAGGAAAACAACGCGGAGAGACTAAACACCTAAGAGTACTCCAAAATATTCTCTCAAATGTGTAGTATTCCAAATCGCTCTTGTTATTCACGATCGATAGTGGCCTCAAACTTTCTCATTATGAAAAAATACCCGTTTCTAGTAATAAGGCAAGGAGAATTCCGATAAATGAGAGTTGATAGTAGACCGATAAAACATGTTTCGTAAATCATCTTCTATTTGAATATTTTCACGGTATTTTGTTCATTTAACATTGAGCATAAATAAATAATAACAATCCATAATCTAAAACCTAACCGAACAGGCTGAATTAATTGAATTTGCAGTATAAAGTCATGCGTTTTTTAATTAACTTTCCATTATACAAACAGTAATCGACACGTACATTACACTACACCGTATGTATACGTACCGTCAATACAACTACATAGCCTACATCAGCCTCTACAAGTGATATTAAAAAACATATTGATACACAGTGAATTATTAAGTCACTTTACACTATGTACCCTTGTATGGCAATAGACACGCCGTTATTTTATGGGGTGTAGAACATAACTGGTGAACAATGGGAGTACTACACTCCTCTGATTACACCTTTAATGAAATACAGACGTAATGTTATGTAAAGTTACTTTATACTTTTCGTGCGCCGCTGGTGGTCGCGAGTGTGCCCACGCCTCGCCTTGACCGCGGGACGCCGGCGAGAGTGAAAACGGCTCATTATCATTAATACGTTCATCAATTCAATTAGTCATTTGTGAACATGTTCGCTCGCTTTATCTGCTTTTGGACACGATAGCGCGTTAGCTTTGACCTTTGCTGATTCATATTGTTACGATATACAATTTATTAATTATATTATTGAAGTTATCGGCGATATTCCCTTCATATTGTTCCTAGCGTGAGTTTAAAATGAAACATAATACATGTAATTGTATTATGGTATATGTTAGATTTATATGAAATAGCCTAGTTCTTTAGTTCAGTTATTAATTAGTTAACCTGGCCGATGAGCTAGGGGTCGCCAATTCGGTTCCCACGTTTCATGCCGCATACGATTTAAAACGTAAAGGAGACTTTCCTAATCAACAAATATTATTGACACTAAAACATATCAGATGTAGTATTATAAGCGAAACAGTAAAGACATCATCTATAAGTCCCTCGTATCAATATTCGGTGAATGAAAGGTGCATGGAAGGTGCATTTACTACCACATAAATGAAATACGAGTATTGTTACATAATAATTACAACGTTGCCCGAGAAAGTTCATTCGTTCTTAATTTGTACGGAGTTGAATGCGATTTTCACTCCAAGTCGGCAAAAAATCTCAGATAATTTTAACGTAACATATGGTAGCATATTGCAAAACATATTTTAATGTACATCGTAACATAATATATAATCTAAATAAGTGTTTTGTTAAATTTTTAAATGAATTCAATAATCGTAACAATGTATGTACATTTCATCGTGAAAAGTCCGCAGTTTTTGCATTTTTGACCGTGTAAACACAGCCGTGGATGAAAGTGTTGAGAAGACGCACTACTGCATACATGGCTGATACGAAAAAGATATTTAGTTTTGCACGTCTTGGAATGCTATAACAATAAATAGCATAGAATTAAAGTAAAAGCACAGAATGGTATGGAATCTTTAGATCATCATCATCATCAGCCTATCTCAGTTCACTGCTGGACATAGGCCTCCCCAATGAACGCCATCGCGCCCTATCCTCGGCTTGTCGCATCCAGCATCTGCCTGCAGCCTTTCGCAGATCGTCATCCCACCAGGCCAGAGGGCGTCCTATACTACGTTTGCCGAGCCGCGGTCTCCACTCCAGAACTGGCCTACTCCACCGGTAATAATGACGTAATCTTTAGACAATATACGACAATTAGCTGTTTGTAAATTAAACAATAAAGCAGTATGCATTATGAATATTTAACGAAAAAAAATAAACTGGTATTCTTCAAGAAAGTTCACTTGATCCATTCTCATATTTGATGAATCGGGTTTGCGAGAATCGGAAAAGTGTGTCAGTGTAACTAAATTATGTAATGTATATAATGAACTAAATGCATTACTATTGCAGGAGTGCCAGGGGCTAGTGAACAAACAGTAAACGCTTGCATTTATATGCATCATTGAACCACGTTGAGATTGCCCCAGTAGATACTAATCAATATAAATATATATGAAATGTAAATTGTGTTTTTAATTAATTTCGTGCTACTGAATTCAATTTCGAATGATTTGATGTGGAAATAAAAACGCTTTCTTGGAAAGTGTTTGAAATAAAAAATCTACTTAAGGAATATTGAATAATTCAGAAGAGCGGCGCGAGTCGCGTATGGAGTTTATGATGGGAAATCACCATGGGGCCATCACGTATGCTAAGGAGTTTTCACTTTCGTCTGTTTACGATGCAGGTTGTAAGCTATTGGGAAGACACGATAATATTGCATAACATTATGATAATGTTAATACTTTTGTATTCAGTAACATGTGTTCCGTACATTCAATATATGACTAGAATTTATTTATAATAATAATAATACCTAATGGTACCTTGCGGCATCTCGACAGCCAGTCATCTGATGCTAAAGTAAGCATCAGCTGAGCTTGTGTTATGGTAACCATACAGCTAGTAAACTACATATATAGGTACATATAAATACATACATACTTATATAGATATTTTTTAAACCCAGACACAACAAGTACTTACGCTCATCACACAAATATTTATTCTGGGTAGGTATCGAACCTACGATCCCTGACGCAACTCTCAGGTTCACTGACCATTGCACCAACGGATCAGTCAAAGTAAACAAGGACTCGACTTTCAATTTTATATTGCTTCGCGATTTCGGTGGTTAGTAGGTACCTACTTCTCGAACTGTAACGCCCTGATACTGGATACTAAAAGATGTCTATTTGCAGCTAATGCAAATAAAATAGTTAAACTAGAAGTCTACGCTCATGAATGTTTTACAAACTGTCATCTAAACATAGTAATAAGAAAATAGCCAATAACGTTAGACGTCAAGTGATTAAATGACAACAGGAAACATGCAATTTGTGAGCCTAATCGAAGTGCAACGGCGCCACCGCGGGATCTTCGAGTTAAATCTATTTCCTATAATTTGCATGCATGCAGCTGCATAAATTACTTTCCACATAAGTTTCCATAGAAAATATGAGCACATGTTTTCATATCGTCGACGGAAAGCTAAATTACTAGCGTCTTTCCTTTTCAAGCACTTTAAATTATCTCCGCGTCCCTTTCATCAGAAATGATGTTTCTTTAAATTGCGTTTTCATTCTAAGACGTATGATATTTAAAAGTATGTTATTATTATCACCTCCAATTTATTTTATGTTATTTTATTTAATAAGTCACTACATTTTTTGTGGTTATGACCATTATTAAACTATTAATAAAAATAAATTGATTTCTTTAAAAGTTACAGTAATAACACGTATATTTATTTATTTATCCCTTATCGTTGGTAACAAAGGGGGGACTTTACATGCGGATACATTAAAAAAAAATATTTTAACTGTAAGTAAAATTAAGACGGTACTTCATAATATTCAACTTGTTTAACCTGTTACAACATATCAGAAACTCAAGAGTGTTGACCTCCGACTTTACTTATTTTTAAAAAGGCCATCATCAAACTTTTTACCGTTTACCGCTAGACACGGGTTTTGTTCCAAAATGACAAGGTTAAAGCCATAGGCTTCCGAGTCGTTTATCTGTTAGCTTGTTTCAAGGCTGTAGGCTTGTTTGAAACGCATTCGCTCAATGCCCCCCGTCTCATACACCAAAATAAAGTACGTAGCAAACATTAACGATGTGGCATAAATGATGGGTGACCCAGGTTGTACGGCCCCCCGCCGGCCATGTTACCCGTAATTAATAGAAAACAAGAATGAAAATTTGCAGGACCGATAACAAAAATGAAGTCTATGAAATTTATAATCAGCTGTGGGGCGTACCATTAAAACAAAGCTGAGCTCATTAAATAAGGACGGACGAGCGTGTAATAAACCGATAAAGTAACGTCGGGAAAATAAAAGGTGCGACGAGCGCAAACCTGCCATCACTGCAACATTGTAGGAGAGATTGTTATGTATAACTCGCAAAAGTTGACGAGGCGCCTCGCTGTCATGAAGTAATAGCGAGGTACTGACCCATTGTAAGACACAGTGGAGGAGCAAGTATGCGAAATGAAAAAGCAACAGTAAAGGGGCATACCTTGCAATTGTCAAGTTGATTTCTGGGTATTATACATCTCTTAAAATTATTTCAATACGAAACATAGGCTGGTTGGAGATTGCCATAAAATTAAATTATGTGTCTTACATTTGAGCGAAAATATGAATATCTTTTGTCGTCCCATCTGTTATTTGCGCATACTGGATGTTCTTTTTTCGTCTGTGCCTTGAATCGCCGTATCGTCATCTTTATGGTAATAGGGTTCTGTGCTATTGATAAACTACGCTATATTCATAAACAACTACACTAGAATATACTATATACAGAAACTATACTAATTGTTAAATGTTGTACCGAGGGCCACTATTGCTGCGCTATTGTTCTCCATATAAAAATTTTTTAAATTCATTTTATATAATTCTGAACCAATTTTACCAATCAATGTAAATATATTGGTTGGTAAAATTACAACAGAGACAACGATTACACGACACAAATGTAACTTGTTCAATTGGAGTCAGTAGGAATAGGAGAAGGAAAAGTCAATTCATCTGATACTTAATCATAATCCAGACTCAAATATTACTCTTCAAAACTAGGAGTATCGGCTAACCACTTTGCGCTAAGTTTGCGCGGTTGTCCGCTATGAGACATTCTAATTAAATAATAACTGACGTTCAAAATACAAGTCTAATAGGAACGAAAGACACGACCTTGAATATGTCTATGCATACTTCAAGAGTGTGTAACAGAAATCCAAAGCTTATTAAAAAGCTCGTGTATTTATTGGACAAGTATCCAGCTGTCATAAAGTAAGACTGCGTGTCTTATCTATAGTTCATGGACTGAATGTAAGTAGTTCATATAATGAGTGCAACGTTATCTGTGGAAGATCTAACAATTAGAACAGATCGTGAATGCAAATGACATGTAAAACGTTGGTGTTTATGTGATCGCTGCGCGGCGCTGAGCGGCTGCTTTACTTTGAGATATTTCGCATTCAGAACATGATTTATGTCAATTGTAGTCTGATGCCCTATTTGTGTCACGATTAATGATTCCTTTAGGTCATAATGAAGTTATTCTTATAAACGTCACAATTGATTTAAAAATGATTTCACGAAAAACTACACATGTTTTTGGAAGACAATTTTATGAAATAATTCGGCTCACTGTTTTGTCACTTTATAAATCAATCTTACGGCATCTAGATCACATGGTGATATCACTGTGTCAGTCGAGAACCACGAATAAGGACCTAAAAAAGCGCCGAAATTAATAGGGCCGGCGAAATGTATATACAAATAATAAACCAGGCCTCTTCTTTTTAAAATAGGATAATTTTGAACTACTACTCTGAAGAGTCTGAAGAAATGAGAACAATGATAACTTTTAGTATATTTATTTTAAAATTATTTGCAATAGTAAAATGTGTCCAGCTATTGTTATTGGATCTACGTTGAAACCACATACAAGCAAGCGAGTTATAAATATAGCGGAGCTGACAAAAAGTATCGAGGCCGGAATAACGTTTGGTGGAGGGAGCGCGCGGCGCCGGAAGCGGCAACTCATCGCTCGTATTGCACAAGCCGTTGCGAAATCACACCAATGTTTTAATTTAATTACAGCCAGTTCCACGTGAAATGTGCTCGTTCAATTGTTAACTTCTCGCTTTTACGCTACTGCTTTTAACGAGTTGCACGTATTTCAAATAACTGAAATAATTAATTTCGAATATTTTATGTGGAATTAATTTATGGCAATTATAACTTTAAAGAAAATTCAGATGACGTACAAAAGAATAATATTAACCAGACGTGTGCGAGGGACAATTCGATCAAACCTTAGGACTTCAATCTGCAAGCGATAGTCATACGTAAGGCGCGGTATAAGGTAAGGCAGGCATTACTTTAGACTTTAGACCAAATGACAACTGCATTTCTACGTATTACCATGTACTACATCTGTCATAGGTAAATATCGATACGCATAATAATTATGTTACTTAGTCCAAAATTGTAACATAAAATATTACTCGTAAGTCATTAGAGTACCGCGTCGTACATACAAAAGTAACATCAAAAGCCGTGATAACCGCCAACACAGCAATTGAATCAAAATCGTGAGATTGACTGATAGTTGCGGTCAAGAGATTTTTGGGTCAGTCCGCGGTTGAAACCGGTGTCCTTCGTACAGCCGTATTGTGGTCGCCGCGACTGTCATGATATATCATGATATTGTAATTCGTAAACTAAAACTGTCGCTTAGCCTCCGTCCAGCGCTGGAAATGTCAAATTGAATGATCAAATGTCGCACTTCTTTATCTCACTGTACGAAGTACCGCGACTTGTTCTACACAACACCACTATTTAATTCTCTTTAAGCTTTAAGGCTTAAAGAAATGTCAAGGGTGTAAGTTTGAAGGCTGCTAAAAGGTAATGACAAGTACATAAGTTGGGTTCACTATCAATCATTTCAAGACGTGAGATATTAAAAGCTCTTCTCGACCGTCCTGTACCGCCGGTGAGCTATGTTTAATAAAACGATGATTAAATCGATCCTAGTTAATCGCTACATACTTTTGAGGACCGTGACTTTAAATTTCTTAAATGGTGTAACAATAATTAAGTGTAAAAAATCATTAAATAAAAGAGATAATGAATTTTCGACATAATTTTATGATAGAAGTAGGTTAGTATTACGAATGAACTACTAAAATCAGTTAATTTATTCATTTTAAATAGTTCGGTAACACTCGATAACATTGATTAAAAATACATCACACTTCTCGGGCTTGTTAATAGGACTTCAAATGAGCATATTGTTCAGAAGCCATAGATCGTCAAACATTAATAAACGAGTAATATGATACAACAGGTAAATAATATATTCTAATCTATGTCACCTTGAGGTACAATACAAGCAATGGATAAATGGTAAGTGTCACTTCAGGCAGACTGTCACATAAACTAGTTCTTACGGCGCTGAGGGACGGCGCCCGGCCAAAGTATCAAGTCATATTACCTTCTTTAACATATATTTCTACATAACTGTCTCGTTGGTCGAGTGGATGCAAGCGCGACTGACGATCGGGAGGTCCTGGGTTCAAATCCCGTGTCGGGTACCATTGGATTTTTTAAATTTAGATTTTCTATTGGTGACTCTGAGTTTGGATCAGTGTCCGGTGTACGGCAATAGGCTAACCACCTATTCCATGGGATGTAAACGTGACTGGTGAAACGTGGGAGTGTACTATACTCCTATACCTACCCCGTCGGGGATTACAGGCGTAAT
>DWDT01005108.1:0-10674 GCA_018245595.1 Microceris scylla
TCAATGAAATTGATTGCTCAAATTTGATGATGTTGTGATGATGAATCAGTCAATACATACTCATTCGTATATACACACATATATACATATATTACACATAGTATTATATTGTGTTGGATCTGACGAGCTGAAGATCGAGCTCAGTGACGTGATATTGGTGATGTTTATATCCAACAGTGGACGATGACGGGCTGATGATGATGATGTTAGATGTATATAACCATACCATATATAGCACATATACCATACATACCACCATAGCACAAACTCTCTGATTTGTTATTACACGACGGAGTGCCACAAAATGTTAATAATAGTTCAATAACTGTATAACACTTAGACATTATAAAGCTACATAATTTTAATGTGTGAAGTAATAAAGATTATTAGAATAATTATGATATAATTGAATTATATTATCCGGATAAAGCAATGGTAACAGGCAAAGTCAAAGGCAACGAAGCGCGAGGGTGGAATCTTATGAGGTAGTCGGACCAGATATCTCAACACCTAAAGATTAGCATGATAATTATCAAAGGCACTGGCTCGAACAAATGGAAAGCGACTATCAACTTAAATATGAGGCGTGATCTTCAGCCTTTAGAGACTGAATAAAGAGAGACGTGATATAATACAGAGTTCGTAGCACTTATAATGATCGTAGCAATGATATTTTCGGAGTGCGTTCGTTCGTAGTACTGACACCTGTATAGCACAGATGTTTTCGTAGATCGCACCGAGCTTAGCACGTAAGTTCTATAGCAAGAATCTACTTTAGCGCATTCCGTCGTACCACTGTAAAGTCCGTATCACGTACACGTCTGTAGCGTGAACTGTTCGTAGCTTGATATATTTGAATCAGTACTATATTCATAGCTATGAAACTGGCGTAGCGTATAAATGATCCTATCTCCAAAAACATTCGTAGCAGAAAAAATATCGTAGTGTAGCTACGTGTGTAGCAATGACACATTTGTGGGACTTGTACGTGCGTAGAGCTGATACGTTCGCAAATCGTCTAGTGTTAGAGAGCGCTGCTGATCCGACCCTATATTGTAACACTTTGTTATTTACGACTTTTAATTAGTAGAGATGTTTAATTTCCTGTAATATGATTTATAACAGTTTGCAGTACTCATAGCCTTCTATGTACCTATCTGCCTATCAGTAGTGATAGCCTAGTGGTTAAGAATTCAACCCCTCAACCAGGGAGTGCCAGGTTCAAATTCATGGCGCGCACCTCTTTACAAAAGTGCGTTTTAAATTTAAATATCACTTGGCGTGCGATCGGAGAGGCCTATGTCCAGAAGTGGGCGGGAATAGGCTGATGATGATGATGATGATGATTACTTGCTAACGTTGAAAGAAAACATAGTGAGGAAACCTGCACTCTTTACAATTTATAAAAAAAAATATTTTCTAAGGTGTGTGAAGTCTGCCAACCCCCACTTGGCCAGCGGGGTAGACTATAGCCTTAACCCTCTCTACATGAGAGGGGACCCATATTCCAACAGTGGAATTATCATGGGTCGATTATTATTATAATTTTTTATCTGCCACACCCCGATCCGCCAATCCGCGTTTGCAAATAATGCCGAATGTGGAAGGAGCATCTCAGATTACTAGGAATGGAAATATTCGGCGCTTCGTGTTCTTTACCAACCGCGTTACGACCTCGGCGTGATGATATAGAAGAAATAGTAAATGAAATTACGATAATGGGTCATAGATGACCAAATATAAAAACGAATGTGTATAAATATAAAGTACATTTACAAATATGTGAAAGTATATATTATATTTGGTATACTACAGTAAAATCGGTAGAAGTAATTCGAGCAGACTTTAACTGTCTTGGTTCCCGTCTCTACATTTTCAAACCATGTCTATTAATTGTTAATGGATTTTTCCTTTTTGTCTTTTCATTTATACTATACCCGTCAATTGCTATTAAGCTTTCTTTGTTTTTCATTAAGAATAAGATGTTCAATTTTGCTTACTGTAGTGGAGCTACAGATTGTTGTTCTCCGGATTACATACCGTGCCTAAAGGCTTTATGTTTATTTGGTATGTACTGAAAGTCATTGATAGCCTAGTGATTTGGAATTTAGCTTTCCAGCTGGGGGATCCTGGGTTCAAGTCTCGGCGCCCACCTCTTTAAAAAATGTCTTCGTAAGGTTGAATATCTTCATATCTTAGAATTCTCCATAATGTTCTCTATGGCGTGTGGAATCTACCAACTCGTGGTTTGCCAGCGTGGCCGACTATAGCATTCACCATAAAGCATATTATATGTATTATTGTTAATTACCTCAGTCATCATCATCGACCCTTTTATCACTGCCGAATGGGACAGAAGTCTTCTCTAGTACTTCGCCGACCTGGCAACTATAGTTTACTCTTTCTCATTCTGCGGAGAGACCTCTGTGGTTACAAATGTTTATTAAAGTTTAAGAATCGCTACTTCGGGACAGATGTGCCCCGATCGCCTGAAGCTGTACAAACTTTGTGTTTTGGTAATAAAATATTATTTGGATTATTTCTCAAAGGTGCTTTTTGTTAGAAGGTCACATCTCTGTCAATTTTTCATTAAAATTATTGTTTCAGAACACATTTTAACGATAACATTCTCCATTTTTGATGAAAATAGATAAAAATAGTACTGAGTAAAATTGTGTACTTTCCTTTATGACTTTCCTTATAATAATATCAAATAACATATGTATTACAAAGTTTCGTTTCATTAAAATAAAAGAATATAAAAATACTGACACTTCATAGGCCGGTATTTGATCTAATGTTTTTGTATATCCTAAATATTTGTCCTGAATGGGAACCGAACTGACAATGCCCACATCAGTAGACAGGGTTACGAACCACTGAACTATAACATTAATCGTAATAAAATACGAAAATAAATCTGTCGGCTGTTCAGAAAACAGCAATGTTAGTGTCGTCTTTTTTTTAATACATCTAGCGAAAGAATTGTCGAGAAACAATGGGTACGAAATTAATGTTTGTAATATATACATGTAGTGTAAGACAAGGCTGCCATTTTGAATTCTTTTTTAAGTACACATCCATTTTGAATCTTTCGTCATCATTAATCATTTTATGGTTTTATTATTGAATATCAGTGTCTTCACAGAATTAGACGGACTAAGGCCATAGTATGCCACAGTGGCTGAGTTCAAATTTGCTAAATTTATACGACTTACAAAGCATTATACAGAATTCTAAGGTGTTCGTTTTCCTTACGATACTTTCCTTCACCGTTACATCAATTCATATATAGTCTTCAAATATCCATCTCTAGGCGAATTTTTCTTTTTCTCTTTGTCTCTTTCTATTATTATTGTAAAGAGGCGCTGGTTAGAAACTGAATTCTAAGCCACAAAACTCTCACTGTTTGTAATACAAAATACGAGTAGATACATGTATATAATAAAATAGAGACAAGAGAAGCAGGTTGTCAACGATAAACCAGTTAAAACAAATTTACTGATGAAAAAGTAGTTTCTGCCAATGCTGGTTCTGTTACCAAAAACTTTCCAAGCGACAGCCACATCAGTAAGTCCATAATACACAAACATAATAATAACATAAAGAATAATGAATGTAGAGACACTGCCAGTACTGACAGGCATATTTGGCACTCTGTGCGCTCTACCTACCCGGTAAGGGAGTTGGAATAGTGATATGACAATAACCATCCATGTCGAAGAAGAACGTCACATCTATAAATACGTATAAAGATATTTAACAACAACTCTCATCAACTCTCTATCTACCTCCTAAGGGTCCTGGTGTGATAGTATAACAATGAATGTATATAAAATCGCATTGAAAACAACCCAGTCGGGACACAGCAGGGACGTGATTGCGCCGCCATAACATGTTCCCACTTTTATTGAGAACGTCATAAAACAAAGTTGCTTCCCGCGGGACTCTCTGCCACACTAAGTTGAATTGCTTCGTTGCTTGTCTATATCAAGTTTTAAAACGTTATCGGACACAAACTGCCTTACTCTATATTTCATTATGTAAGTATATATGTATGTATATATATACATACATACAGACACACTACGTTTTCAGATTACGGTTTACTATATACAATATAGAAAAACGTAGTCTGTAAGAAATATTTGGGTTTCTCTACGCCTGCTCTTTACGGCACTTAACCGGATATTATAATAAGAATAACATATTGTGGATGAGAGCTAATGTAAATAAGTAAACAAATGTAAAATAAAAGCTAAAATACAAATACTCCAACTCTACAACTCTATATAATTTGATGTGTCCTTATGTAGAGCGGTACATAAGTTTCGATTCCGGCGACCGGATGCGCTCTACATCCGCCGCAAGACCAAATCCGCTCGAGGTTTCAGCCCGCTTGTACTGCACGTAGGCTACAAGTACTCGCTTTTATTTATTTTCCAAATCCCGCAGATTTAACAGTCTCTACATTGGCTTTGTACAAATTAAAAACTTTTTTCATATAAAATATGATTCAAAACATCATCATACCTTCATATCTGTATATTTGTATTATTCCAACCTGTTTTTTTCCGTACAGGTAGGCAGATGAGTGTAGTATATTCCCAGGATTCATCATTTATATTAAGATCGAGCTATTGGAGAGGCCTATGTCAGGCGGTGGATGGAAGCAGGCTGATAATGAATGAATGAAAATCATTTATGTTATATATTCCTTGGAATAGAAGATGATCCCGTTGGAATATACCGGGGAAAAATCCAGACTCCATGCTACCATTGGTATTTCCAAGTTAGACAAACTGAATATTACTTTTCCCTACCGGCGGTGTAACCCGTGATACTTTTATCAGCAGTCAGGATTGCAATCACTAGACCAACAAGGCAATAAAATAGCATTTAAATTGATTTGTTTAAAAATGTACAAGTATTCGCCAACCCACACTTAGGTAGCGTTGTAAACTATATATAGCCTTAGCCCTTCTCATTCTGAGAGCAGACTCGTGTTCAGCAGTGGAACGATAAAAGAGTCGATGATGACTTAAAAGTAACTATCTTTCTCTACACTTCGATTTTCACTTTTTTTTTATTTTCAGTGTAGAGTTATTCCTGTATCTTGATTTAAGGCATATACTGGCTGAAATAAAAGTTATTAATATTATATTGTCATAGTAAGTCCATTACGGGGGATTTCTCCCAAAACTTCTTCCATTCGTTCTTCCAAAACATCTGACTCACCCATCAACCAATATCCGACCTTTTTGACCCAACACTTAAAGTGAGCCCTTTAAATAGAAAAGTATGAGATAACAGATAATCTATTCAAATGTATATTCGAAGTCAAAAGTATTGCCAAAGCATATTTACTATTATAATATCATGTACTAAAGGAATTTAGCATTCCTCCAATTACATCCACGTCGATAGAACCTTATTCATTCATTCAATAAAATTCATTCATTCATACGTTTTATTCATTTCATTCGCTCAATTTTATCTCCCCATTTCTATGAAAATAACGAGACATATGTAGTACAATAGAGTTGAGATAAAATAGAAACGTATTCACAAATTGTGTTTCATATAAAATGTCAAGAATATTGTTATTATAAGACAGTTGTAGTCTATGTAGTGGTTAAAATTTCAGCCGTCCACTCCAATATCTGGGGTTCAAATCCTGTCACATACGTCTCTAACTTTTTAAAGTTATGCATGTTTTGTTATGTATCTTGCCTCTCAGTCATTACATCTACCAGTATATAAGATATTCACTTACGAAACATCTATTGTCCTCAGCTTTGTTAGATTGCAACACGTACTAACCTTCTTCTTCCCTTTCTTTCTTCTTTCTTTTGTCCTTTAGCTATGAAAAAAGAGGATAACCTACCTTTTAGTTAATCACAAGCAAGCACCCTCGCAGAGATACAAATACGAGTATATACTCATACAATTATACATAATATACATATGTCTCGTGAATATTTTCCCTTATGAAAATCCAACCCCAAATCTGAGTACAACTATCAGAGTCACTCTCTTGAGCCAACGAGTCTGTCAAAGTGAACAATGCGGTTCTTATTTAGTATTGCAGTCAGTTTTATTATATTTTATAACTCACTGCGTCAGAGCTTTATGTAGAGCTTTATCAG
Source organism: Microceris scylla (assembly GCA_018245595.1). Taxonomy (NCBI): domain Eukaryota; kingdom Metazoa; phylum Arthropoda; class Insecta; order Lepidoptera; family Hesperiidae; genus Microceris; species Microceris scylla. The sequence goes on from DWDT01005108.1 coordinate 6,150, forward strand.
TTATAAGGTAGGTTTAAACTAGTCACAAAAAATGTCAACAATCGCGTTATGTTCTTTATTTTTCAAAATATTAACACACTCCGTCTTGTCCACAGTCGTTGACTCTTGATAGAGTCGTGTTGGTTTTTGAAGTGACTCCTCTCTATGTGTGTAGAGAGACATGTGAACAGAGTATATAAAAGCGTTTGAATCTTGCGTTAAATTCATTTGTCCAACTTTCTGAATTTATCTGCAGATAGATGTACTACATATATGAGTAACTTTGTTCACTGATTCGTAAATAGAAAATTTTATAAAACAATATTATATGTAAAAATATTATTATTGTAACACTCTCTTTACAATAACATAGCTTTTATTTTAAAATGTATCATTACGCCTATGAGCTCCAAAGAGATGGGCAAAGGACTATAGTAGAATCTCACATTTCACTAGTTACGTTAACGTCCCACCATGGAACAGGTGGTGAGCCCGTTGCCAAACACCGGGCACAAATCCAGACATCGAACCACCATTGGGAATTTTAAGTTAGAAAAGCCCAATAATACTCGATTCGGGGATCATACTCAGGATCTCTCTATCAGCAGTCGCGCAGAATCAAATAGAAATCAATGTAGTATTAAATTACATCTCGAAATGAGCCGAGACATTGGTATAAATCAATTTTGTGAATCCGCGACTCTATGTAGCGATCCAATTGAGGGCAGAGTCACGGATATACGAGTAGTATAGAGTCGTAGAGTTCTTAAAATAATATGTACACTAATCATGTAGATTTTATTTTTTGGTTTTTTACAGCTGTTTAGTCATTATTACATGTAACTAGTCCGTTAGTGCAGTATTGAGTCATGCTTGCGGGCGAGCCGAGTTAGTAGCCAAAGAGCATAATTATTTTTGCTATGTATAAAAATAAATTAAATATCCATATAAACGTACATTATCACAAGCATAATAAACACATCATAACACACAACGTAACATCATGCCTATAATACCCGAAGGGGTAGACAGAGGAATGTAGTACACTCCCACGATTGACCGATTGGGTGTACGACCCATCATTGAACAGGCCAACACGTCAGGTTCGTAAGAACAGAGTAATTCCGCACTCGGTGCCCTCTGCCTATCCCGTAAGGCGTCATAATATAATAATAATACTTGTCCGGTATTTTTCTAATGCAGATATAATAAAATACTTATTTGAATACGCTTATATTTCCTTATTGTAGAAACGAAATGACTCTATTTATCGATTATTTTAAATCAATCGTGAAATGCTTAACAGCCTTCGAATATGGCACATCAAAGTTTAATAACGTTTCTATACAGCCTCCTTTACGAGTGGGGGGCTTTATTACGGTAATACAATTACGCAACCATTTCATAGATTTCCCAAAGCGTTTTGGTTACGGCTATTTCTCGTGTATGTATGTTTTGGTTGCTTATTGTGGGTTTGGTTTTGCTTGTTTCTTGCGTGTTATGGTTTTTGTAATTTCTTGGGTTAAAAATAAAATCAAAACCAAAATAAAATTTGAACTTAACCCTCTCATTTTGAGAGGAGACCCGTGTTCCAACCGTGGAATGATAAAAGACTCGAGAGAGAGAGAGTGCAGAAGTGCAGAAGTGTAGATGAAAGAATGGAAAAAAATATACAATGTGATTAATGCTGATGATCGCAGGAACCGAAAGAGACCAAGGCTCACCTAACTTGACTAAATGGGTCTGGTATCGGCAAGTGCCGGACAGCGGCATGCGTGTATAACAGAAATGATAAATGTAAAAAGCACGTCAAGTCTCTACAGAAAGTGATATTTGACATTCGGTGTTCCTTGCCGACTCTATAAGGGACTCGTAATACATGTACATGTATATATATGTATATAATAATAAAAAGCCCAAATGGCTCTGAAAGGAGACACGTGTACAACAGTGAAACTATGAAATGGTTGGCAAAAATATATAATAGAATGCACAGGCTCATATCAATTATTCTCCATCCTTTGTGTCCTTTAATTATCATTCAATTTATTTGATCTCATATTGCGTAATTAGCTTTTGTACAGAAGCGTCTTTTGTCTTTTTTGAATCTATGCAAAGGCAAAGATTTAAATTGAGTCTGAAATAATATTGTACATTATTACTATCATTTCAATGAAATAATTTTAATAGATAGTTATTAGTTTATCATTTTAATAAATAGTTATTAAATTACTATCATTGAATTGCTAGTTTTAAGTTGTTCAACATGTCTTTGACATTACTATAGAAAGTGGTAATAAAATTTAAACGAGTTCATATGTAGTTCAAGAGGTACCTTCCAGGATTTAATAATAATAATGGCTATATCCATTCACGGCAATCTAATCCCAAAGTAAGCATCAAGATAGCCTGTGTTATCGTAATCAAACGGCTGGTAAACTACGTACATACTCGGATGTAACTCTACATAACCTTAATCCACCAAGGTAAGTACTTATACCACTTTGAGGTGCCGTTTAATATCTTTAGACTAACATTTGGCGCTCTGTGCTGTCTACGTATCCGTAAGCCAGCTGGCGTGAAATATGTATGTATGTAAAGAAATATACTAAAACCAAACAGATTTATAAAGCGTGTATTCGAAGGAGTCAGGCCTAGGCGCACGTATTTATCCAAAAAGATACAATCAAAAATTTGTTTATCAAACGAGTATGTATGAAGACTTTAATGAATGTAAACGAGGTGAAAAGAGTCTGCCAAGGCCATAGCAGGTGGAAATACTTATCCTTGCCTACCGCAATTAATAGGAGAGCGTATATGACGACTTCATTGAATGTACAAGAGGCAAAAGGAGTCCGCCAGTACTGTAGTAAGTGGAAATAGGTACTTAGTCTCTGCCTACCGCTATGAGAAAAAGGTGTGATATAAGGTAATATGACAAGATGTGTGTATATGTGAGTTTCACAGAAAACCAGATAGCATTCACTGGTAATGAAAAAGTTTTAGACGAACCAATTTCCAGATAACTTCTATTATACGAGTATCAATAGGCTTACCAACTATTCCATGTGCTATATATTGTAACAGAAGAAACGTGCAAGTTCTATACTTCTCTGGCTACCCCTTTGGGGAAATACAAACGCTATGTTAAGTTACTCATTCTATTACTAATGTGACTTAATGTTCAAAAAATCAATTCTCCTAAAACGCATTGCTTGTTCCTTCCTCACACCTCCTCAATCTTGGCCCATGAATTATATCTACCGATCCGTCAAGTGGAGGCGCGCGGTCGACCCTTAAATATGTCATCCTCAGACGTTATAAATGTATACAAAGATTTCACACTTCAGAGGGTAGGTTCTACTTCATGGGTAAATTAACAGGAATTTATAATTATTAAAGTCAATCTTCTTCTCTTGTGTCGTTTCTTTATTACTGAAGCTCGTGTCTCAGAAAGCGTCCCGTAGCGGTGTGTACCAGTATTAAAGTCAATATTTAACAGTAAATGGCAATAGGCTTTTAAAACAGATGTGAGAAAAATGTTTTACTATTAAATACTATCCGCTGCGACCTCGCTGCAAACGCCGGGAGCTCATGAGGAAGGACGAGTCGGAAACTAGTCGGGCCATCCCGAAAAATGCACATGAGTTAAGCCGGTACATGTATAATCATGTGTGAGAAAACTGCTTTGTGTGGAATAGTGTTGCTGTGAAAGTGAGGAGTGGCATGCTCTAATGGTTCGGGCAGGTTGAGAGAGTGACAGATGAAAGAATAACAAAACAGATAATATACAATACTAATTTTGATGAATACAGATGTTAAGGAATACAGGACTATGGAGGAGTTTGAAATACATGAAGAGAGTGATGAAAATGGTAGATGCAGATCAGCTGTGTAAAGGTGGGATCTTTGGCCCCCAATACTCTGTGTCTGCCCTATAAGGGATTTGTCTTGAATATAAAACCATAATAATAAAGACTCTACCGCTTTGTACTTCAGTTGATTAGTAAAAATAATTAAGTATTCATCTTTCGCTCTCTTTCCTTAAATGTTTTTCCTTAAACTTTAAGTTTAACAATAAAGTATAAAGAAATACATAAATAAATGAAAAATGAAAAATGGTGAGTATTTATGTGGAGAGCAGGTAGCAAAAGAGGTTATTGCTCCATTAAATCAGGGAAACTTCCCCAGGGAACGATAACGCCGTCCTTGCAATAGGGATGTGCCCACTTTCATTGATATACAGTTATCGATGAAACTCATAGACGTGCTATTGAAGGTTTCTATGTCAAAAGTTAACGGGAACAGAATCCCGACGACGAACTAAATACAACATCAATATCTTCTGATGTTGTAATATTTTAGACATCTAATATTAATATAAGTTTATACAGAGCTAAGCAGTGATAAGTAAGTTGTAAGCAGTGATAGCCTAGTGGTTAAGAATTCAGCCCCTCACTCCGGGGGTACCGGGTTCAAACCCACGGCGCGCACCTCTTTACAAAAAGTGCGTTTTAAGTTTAAATATCACTTGCTATCATCTTAG
>DWDT01005109.1:0-10673 GCA_018245595.1 Microceris scylla
GTTTCTAGGCAGTCTCTTTTGGAAAACGTTAATACAGTGCGATTAAAGTGTGTTCGCTGCTTCTCTTGTTCGATTACACACATAAGTTTTGCTTCAACAACTTTATTTTAAATTCTACAGTTTCTTCTTATAAATTCACTTATGCCAAATACAGTTAATATTTTCTAAAGTTAGTTCGGGTAATATTTATATATACCTAGGTATAAAAATTTTACTTCAGCAAATTTATTTTTAATTCTAATAAATAAAAATATTATGAAATAAAATATTCACGATAATACTGCACTGAAATATTTGCGTAGCAATATAGACGTTCTTTTCTATAGGATATGTTACAAAATACTTATAATGACATATCCAGCGTATGTATTGTAAAGGTCTGTGACCGCCGAATAAAAATAAAACGAGTGGCAAACGTAACACATCAACCCGCATTAGGCAGCGTGGTGGGTCCAGCTCCGAAATATCTCATTCATCCAGATTCGTTTTATTTTTCCTGCAATATTTTATTTCGTATATCCCGCCATCAAGATTACGTAGAAAAATATAAACGAATTTGCGACTTACAATGTTATTTTTTCTGCTTTTTTCTCTTTGCAAAGTTTAGTGCGCAGTAAATAATTTTTCTTACAACAGTGCAAATACTAGTGTTTACGTAATTTTAACGAGATTGAAATATTATGTAAAAAAATATTAATCTTTAACATGACACTGTATAATGCGACAAGTGATTAAGACAATACACTATTTGTCATTTGATGATAAACAAATGAATATTGAATCATATCAAAATAGTCGCGGATACTGTTCAGTTGATAGGCTTATAAAAATAATATTAATTACTAATTAAACCACCATATAAAAAAATTATGTAGGTTATAAATTAATTTTGTTCCCAATTAATACGTTTTATTTTTTAAGCTACACTATTTTTAATTTCGTCACATATTTCATAATTACCTTTCACGTAAAACATATCTCACCAATGACAATAAAAGTGATTCGTAATTTAAAAATATTTTTATCGCAAAAAATTCAATAACGAATTCGTCCTCATTATTATTTTCATGTTCATTATGGGGCGTGTCGATTCAACGAACTTTCTGCAATTAATTAATTCAGGAATAATAAACGAGATTCAAAACATAACAATTCGAAACTGGAAAGTTACGGAGCTGAGAAAAATAATACCATTCGATATTTGAATAATGAATTGATGAATAATTTATTAGGTAAGCGATAACTTTCAGTAATTGAATTTTAGTACCTCAATTATTTTAATAATCAATGTACTTGAATATTAAATGTAAATACATTAGTAAGCATGAACAATTTTATGTACTAATAATATTCGCTCTCTAAGTATCAATTACTTTTTCGTTATAAGTGAAATTTACAGTGATTTAGTAGGTACATTAGCATTACATAATATTATGTTATGTATTTGTGAAAAATATTAATACAATACTTTCACCTACAAATGTTACATTCTTATTACCGAATAATTTATTACACTTATAAATTCTATTACTATAGGTATGATGTAGTACGTGTATAAGAAAGTGAAAGTGGCTCTTGAATATGAAGATTTCCGAAGTCCTATTTTATCAATAGATGAATCATTTTTGTTTGTACGCGTATCCCTTTACAAATATTCCTTCTGTGGCACCGAATTGATGTTTATACAGGATATCTTATTTACATTTGACCACCCGCTTGCTTCCTGTACGGATTAGGGGTTTTATCATTTTACAGTAGTGATATTTGTTAGAAACTTATTTTTATATATTTGACGGGGCGCAGTGGCGCTCATTGGGGGAGGTCTACGAGTATGTCCAGCAGTGGACCTGTGTGAAATAGGCCGATCATGATGATAATGGTGATGATATTCGTTTAAAATTAAATATATAGTATGTGTTTAAAAATTAAACAGATGACTACACGAGTCGAAAAAGTATAGTTAGGTTTGTTAAATAGTCACATCCACACATTCACTTTGTTAATAAAGTTATTACATTTATTATACCTGTATATTAAAGATAAGCTGCATTATTGGAAATTAAAGGTTAAATTTTTTAACTCCTATCAAAATACTTACGTTAATGTTCATAATAATCTATTAGTTTTAGTAAATAGTCATACCTGAATGCAATTTAAAAATAAAAGTGTCCAAAGTTGTCGTCTGATTTATTGAACATACATTCGTCTCATATATTTTTAAGCCATTATGAAATTGTACTTCAAGAACGTCATTTTTTCATACCAGCTTAGCAAATAGGCAAACAAATATATTATTTCTGATATTAATTTATCTTCATAGATTTGGAAAACTTGATACCTTTATGCATATTGTCTACGAAATCTATTCTTAATATCATCCTCATCATCATTCATCAAGCCTTTTAGCTATTCGTTACCTGTATTTTAATAAGACAATGACTGGTTAAACCTGTAAAACTTTAAATTTATTCATGTTCTTAATTTAAAATGTCTCAGCAATAACCGTAAACTCCGTAACCAATAGCTGAATGGCGAGTCTGGTGACGCGTCGCGAAACTTCTCCATTTATCGTCTGGAAATTCGCAGTTTATTTTTTAGGAACGCTTATTCACGCAGTCTGGAAGACGTCCCGCGGCCAGTATCGGACGATCTATCTGATATTCTACGTAAACAATGTCGTTTATACGTGGATATAGTCGGAGAGCCAAGTGTGTGTAAAAACAAATGCGTTTTTATATACTCGTATTTATGACTATGTACATATGATATATGTAGAAATTTTGATATTACAATTAAGTTTTGATATTAGTGTTTAGATGCAAAATCCAGTTAAAGAGTCGTCAGCGTTTTGGGGTAGCTACTCGTACATAATTATGTCTGGTTTTAATTTCGTGTTGTTTTTGGTTTAAATTATATTTCTGTTCACAACTTACAGACAAATCTCATAAAATACAAAAAGCATGATAAAGACGTTTATTCGATAGATAATTGTTGTTAAATTAAATTGTATATACAAATATATATCGATTATTACTTAAACTTCCCCATTTCCGTGTTAATAATAAGAGCTGTTTAACGCTAAGCTCTCGAGCTGTGCCCGAAGAGGCGGCGGTGACTAAGCCACTGACTCACCCACCTCCTAGAGACTGAATTAACTCTACACAAATGCGTTCGAAGCGATCACGCCTATTACATTGTACTGTTGTGCAATACCACCGTTTCAGACTAATTTAGTGTCATATTAATCTGATATTAGTGTCTACGCCGTGTATAATTGAGGCTGCGCAAGATTTGTAAACTCATGTATTTTACTCACTCATTTGTTAACGCATGAGTTTCACTGAAAAATATTCGTACGTTACATTTATGTGTAAAGTGTAAATTACGATGCAAAATTATTCTGTTGGATGACAGTTGGGAGTGACGAGGTACAATTACTTAATATAAAGGAAATTAATGCATGAAGAATAGTCACAAAAGTGTAGTACATATTTACGCGTAAAAAAATTCAATGTCAATAGTCAAGTTCGTAATTAATTTTATTATATATCTATCGAAAATACAACGAATAAAATAAACTGGTGTTTTATTACCTAAAATTAGTTTTTTCCACTCATTTAAAAAAACAGCAAATATATCAGAAACTTCAAAAAAAGTAAATACTTCGTTAAATCCAATCTCATTATCTTGTTATAATAGACTTCCGAAAGATTAACTTCGGCTAGCGCCAGTACGACTAAACTAAACCGTTACAAAGAGAAACCTGTATGAAAATAGCCAATCTATTTTAAAACGCAGTACCAATGAGCTTTGTACGTTTTCTATTTGTAAAGGCGCAAGTCATTTGTCTCGATTATAAGGACGGAACTGGTGTTGCAATGGCCTTACACAGCTACCGTGTACTACAATTTTTATTCACTTTATTGTCACCCAAAGACACAATGCGTACAATGGAACGTATTCTTTGGGAGTGCGTTCCATTTTACAATGGCCTGAATTTAATTTACTTTTCGTTTCATTCAATTAAGGGTCCACCAACAGACCCTACATAATCGAATTGCCGCAATCAGAATGCTATAAATCAAAATAATTCGGTGCGTTCGAAACAATTAGAGTCAAATGCATGAAGCGGGACATACAAGCTTACGTATTTGGTGGTGTCGTAATTTTAAGGATGATAACAGGGGTTTCATTATATGCTAGAAGACGTTTGTAAATTAATATAACTTGGTGCAGCAGCGTTTTAGATATAATTCATTGGTTTGGGTTTTTGTGATTTTACTCCCATTATATTATACATATTTAGACATTTTTTAATTTAGTGCAACAATTAAATAAAATTAGGTTTCTTTCATCATCATCATCATCAGCCTATATCAGTCCACTGTTGGACATAGGCCTTCCCAAAAGGGGGTTTATTCCTATAATCTCCACGCTGGGCATGCGGGTTGGAGATCGCAGGGCGCAGCTTTTCGCACTGCCGGCCCTGCTGCCCATGGGCAGCCAGGGCATTTAGCCGTGCCTATTTAGACTGCGCTATACTGCAATCAGCCGATCGCCACAGCCTTGTCTGTTATAGTAGGGTGCACCACGTGCAGGTGAGGTTGACTTGGGCTCCTGAGATGGTGGTTGGAACCCCTTATAACGTTTCCTTAGTTATTTACAAATGGTAACATAATTTATTACCCATTATTCTAATTTTACTTAGTCCAAGAACTTAGAATATACTTTTTTGAAAGTCCCTGGCACTAGTGGTATCTCTATAAACGTACCCCAAGACTGCTGTACCGCGTAAGGGTGCCAAGAAATACGGCCAATAAATTCACTTCTTGTGTTGTGGTGAGGCAAAATGTAATTAAGTTATGGTAGTAAATTACGCCGTTTTGCTGGCTTGCAATTTTAAGTAAAATACCCCTGTTACAGACGTATATCATACTTGTTCAATATTTAACTTGTTTCGGTGTTAATTTGTACCTATTATTATCATTATATCGTAATGAGGGCGAATACACGAGGCGTAGCCATATAGACAGATATATGGATGGACAGATAATTTCTATATAAACAATACATACTTTATATATTATACGTTTAAAATAACTGTATTTTTATTTCTACAGTTGTCCAAGATACAACAGACGTTGTCATACGTATACATTCTAGATAATGAAAACTTGGATAAAGGGATAAAAGGAGATTTGGTTAGGTAACACTTTTTAAAAGAAGATTTTGAAAATACTTTTTAAAGGGAGATTTTGTAAATTGTTTTTCCTTTTTTTAATATTCCATCTTAGCTCAATCTAGCCAAGCTTCAAACACGGTTGTGTCATTAGTTCTACTATTTTTGAAAACTCTCCTAATTTCCTCGGAAGCCGTTGAGACGGAAACATCGAAAAGACAATGACGGATGTCAAGCGTTAAATGTCCGTAGTTCTGTAGAAGTTTTAAATATCTATGCCCTTTTGTTACCAAGAAAGAATAAATGGAAGAAACAATTTCCCGATAAAGATAGGTATATTTTTTTACTAAAATAGATAAGGAAAGTTAGTCGTACAAATATTGATAAATTTAATTTAACAAAAAACTAGTTACACACACATATCTACATATCTCATAAAAAAATCTTGAACTTCCAGGTTTTTGAAACAACTACACAATTATTGGATTTAGCTTACAGGGTTAAGAACTTCAGCAAGTGGCCCCAAAAATAATTAACAAATAAATAACCATTACAGCGGCTCGTATAATAAATAATTGACGGGACTCATAGCGGTCGTCCACGGTTTGGTTCGCACGCTCGTTCTTACCGCGCGCCTGTTCGATGTGGAATGAACTTCCTTATGAGGTACTTCCGGAGCGCTCTGATATGGGACTCTTCAAGAAAGGCGTGAAAATAGATCACCTTCAATACCGGAAATGGAATGGGAACTATGATCTTACACATGTCTATAAGCGATGGTTACCTATTGCCATGGGGTAGACTGTGTACTTGTCAGGATTAAATAGAAAACAATATGGGTGGAAATAAAATGACAAATTCAATGAGAATATGATACCTTAGTCTTTAAAATCGACTGCTTTAGATCGAGCCGCGGTCTATGAAATTGTTGATGTATTTCATTCGAGGCACGATCGGCAACGGTAAGCCAATTAAATGGCGCAAATCGTAATGAACCGTTAATGAGACGCGTGGCGAATGTCAAATAAATATGTTATGGAATCGCACTCAGTATTTATATCTCGTAATTTCTTAATATTCCACACGATGTTACAAATTTGCTAAAAAAATTCTGTTTTGCCAGGGAAATGATTTTGTAGTTTATGACGTGGATAAAACATTAAACGAAATACCCATCGGATAAGCCAATCAAAAAACAAGCGGCTGTGTAATTTAAATTATTTGTAGCAATTAGTCAACACGGTAATTAATTATGGTTCACCGGATAGTCGAAGTAATAGAGGCCAATCAAAAATACGAAGTTCAGACAAAGTGATCGCTTTTTATATAAGCGAGGGTGCGGAAGCGTTGGATACGGACGGTTGGAAGAGTTACAGAGCTAGATGGGTAAAACTGCTAGATAAATAAATAAAATTATATAAATATTGTAGACACATCGTATAGTCCAAACATTAACATTCGTAAGATTACGTAACATTTTGCACTAACACATACATACATATGTCGTAGAATTCTTAGTGTGAACTTATCGTTTCTGCAAAAGAATATTTCATTATAATTTGTGACCATAGTGTATAGGGTGACATATATTGTGTGTGTGTGTGTTTTTTTATATCTAGCTTAGCGAATGTGTGTTTGCGAATTCGTTGTTTTATTTGTATTCTAATGTTGTTATTGGGGCGACCGACCATTGACGGATCGCCATGGGACATGAAGCATTGTAAACAAACATGGCGCTCAATTAACAATAATTCAGTTAGCACATGTAATAAATTTAAACCGACATGGGCGATGATGGAGATGTAGTATACAATTCGACAGCATTATTTATTAAATTTAACGTTTGCTAAGTCTTCAGAATTGCGAAGGCATTTGTTAATACATATATGCATTTTTCTTTGTGGTATTTCTTACCCTCTATAAATATAAGAGCCAAAAAATGTGGTATAGCGTTTGACGTGTAGTACATTTATTTTCTTAGTGTTGCAAAGACTTATCAGCTTCGTCTATAAGCGATGTCTGTATATAAAGGTTTTAATATAACATCACGTTTGTACATCTATGAACAGGTAGGCAGTGGAGTGTAGTAGTCTCAGATAATTATCCTGTCATGTCACACGTCGCACCAAGAACAGGGGATGAGCCTATTACCATAAATCGAACCGTATCATCGATCAAATTTAGACTTCGAGCTACTACTGAGAAATTAAGGTTAGAAAAACCCAACAGTACCGGACCCGAGGACCGAACCTTGAAACCACTAGAACAATAATGCAGTCAAAACGAGTATAAATAAAATAATAATAAATGCACGGGTAGTTATGGGTTTATCTTATAGCCAATAAACATTTACATTTACCATACTGCGAACAATAAATATGAACATTGGTAGCATCAGCCAGCGTGCAGGCGACGCTGTCATTTCTATAGCAAATGTATGTGGATTCCGATTAACAATAATTCTGTTAGCAGCTGGGATAAATTTAAATTGGAACTGACGACGGTCGACGCCTTTTAATTGACACGTCGGCCAACTGGACCGTGTTTCAGAAATACGATATTGTACTCACTATGAGCTAAGCACGTGACAATATGTATTGCCTTAGTTGCCTGGAAGAATACCCTTTTAAACGACAAGGTCGCAAACTGTTTACACTTACTCTGTATGTGTGAATCGTTATACCTCTCAAGTGGTATAAACAATGAAGATTTATCTATCTTTTTATGTACATATTCGTCTATCTATGTAACTGTATTTATCTATTTATGTGTGTACTGCGTGTGTACGAAGTTTTAAATGACTGCCACGCTGGCTAGAATTTCAACCCAGCATCACCAGAGTTGGAGTCTGAATTTCTATACAAGTCTATCAAAGTTTGATATTTGCACGATGACAAAAAGAAAAAGAAATGCAACATCACGCCTGTAATCTTCGAAGGAGTAGGCAGAGGAGTGTAGTACCCTTCCACGTTTCACTAATTACGTTTACGTCCCATGGAATAGGTGGTAAGCCTATTGCCATACACAGGAACAGATCCAAAAGAAAAAAAATACAAAACGAAATAAAGTCACTAGCAATTTTAAACTGAAAAAACAAAGATATCAAAAATCAACAAATTGAAAAAAAAAATAAGGTTTACAAAATATTCTGTTAATCCAATAAGGATTGGGGTTACAGTTGGATCTAATTTTAATTTTAATCGTTACACAAGGACCTAATGCAGGACATCAAGAAGTCTTTATTCAGATAGGTGTAACCTAAAAATATATTTAATAATTGGTTTCTTAGTATCTATTATAAAATGTTTTAGTGGAAATCGGATGTTATTGAATACAATGAGACCAAGGTCAACCGTGCCCGCGAATTCAATTCTAAAACGACACTGTCATCGTGTATACGCGTCATGAGTGAACAAGACTGACCCAGATAGGAGTATTGAGGTAAATTGACTTTATAGCAGCAAATACAAAAATTGTATAGTTGTTTACGCACAGGATAATAAGTTACTTAATGATAATATTAGAATAACAAATAAAGAGGAAATTTTTGTGTTCTGCAATTCAGTTTTTGATGATTTTTTTATATTTGTGATCTGTAATATAACACTTTTTAAAATCGTTTTCATATAATGTCATCTAAGATATACCACGGTTTTTAATCATTTTCAAAAGTAATTATCTCAAAATTACATTTTTTATGATTTTTGCGACTTGTGACCTTAAACATTGACCATTTTTTAATCATACTTCATATTTTTGAACTAAAAAGGCTCGATTGTTTATCATTTTGTCATCTAAGATTGCACATTTTTCATTAGTCAAGTACAGGGTAAAGTGGCACTAATAATAAGGATGAAAAAATCAGTTAGCGATTATAGGAACGGGCGAATGATAGTAAGTACACGCTCTCTCATTAAAACAACAGTCGTCCCCCAACGCCGCCGACTGTTTAAAGGTTTTCGTAATCATTCCGTGAATCATTTCCTGCACAATGATATGAGCAGTCTCATTATTTTGCGGGATGTTTTCTAACAACATGTCTGCGAGGTAACACAGACGGGCGTACACATATGTATGTATCTAATGTATAGCATACATGTCGTCGGACTTTTTAATTGTCAGTGACCACGGACTTTGATTTACCATGTTCATATTGTAATATATACACTTTTTAAACTCTTAAAGGCATCCTAAAAAAATTTGAAACAACATAGGAAATCATGGCCCAACCGATGGATTTTAGATGTGTTTTTTGTGGGCAATAAATTTCTGCAAATTCCTACAGAAGTTACAGAATAAATCCAACAATCGTCCGTCCCCATTCTACTCATTCGTAATTCGGCCTCTTTGATACAATACAATAGGAAAACAAAAACACATTTCTACGCCCACATTTTGTTCGCGGTAATGTAAAAATAACAACGGGATTTTTGCTGGATCCCCTCATAAACGGTTTGGGTGAAGGACCGGTTTTCATATCGTATTGGGTGCATGTATTAAGAGTACTTTCGGTCCGGCGACGCGGAAAAACCAGGAACCAATTTTTACTGAGCAATACAAATAACCGTGGACACGAATGACGTGATGCTATTGAGAGTAAAAATCGCGTGTGCACGATGGAGCCCGCTCTCGGTCTTTTTTGTTGACAACTAGGCCTTTAGTATTTAAACGAATATACGATTCGAATTCAGCCTTTGTTTTAACGCTGATTTTATCCTTACGTTGTACAGATATTTCGTCGTATCCTTATTAATCAGTGCTTATTAACGAAGAGAACAGAACAGAACATGATGATTTTCTAATAACAAATTCTTTTTCTAATGGAAAGGTCTATTCAGCTATGAACGAAAATAAGTTGACGATGATGACGAAAAGAAGCAACATTAATCCCAGCTCATAAAACTCCGAAAAATTTCGAAAGAATTCATAAATTCATACAAATCATTATTACAAATTGTTCGAGTAAGCCGCAAAAATGTTGATGGTATGAGTCATGTAACAAGATGTGCCCGCCGCTGATGTCCAGATTGTTAAAACGTCGGCCGCGGTGTTGCACATTCCGATGCAGTTCGGGCTGTGGCACGCGAGCCCACCTGTCCACAATCCGAACATGCCTGCTGTAATTTATACGGTCTTGTCTCTCCGGCGAACCGCGCGTCAAAGAATAATCAGAACGAAATTTGAAAACTAAATGCAGTCCATATTTAGCAGTGATTTCAAAATTTAAACTCTTATCAGAAGTCACTCGTAACGTACTGACTTATCCTTATGGACTAAACACATCATGCTTTTAGATGTTCAAAACAAAGTACCCATTAAAGCAAAACGTAACGTCATGCCTATAAGTCCCGAAGGGGTAGGCAGAGGAGTGTCCTTAGTATAATTATTGAATTTGATTATGGAATGGCCTTACGCTTAATGCTTTTCAGTGCTTTAAAAGGCTTAAGTTTACGAGAATTTACTTATCCAAGTATTATAGTACTGATAATGTGCG
>DWDT01005110.1:0-10673 GCA_018245595.1 Microceris scylla
TGGAGTATCGATTATTTTATCGGAGTCTATTTTAGGTCTGAAGGTATATGCTGGTGAAGATCCATGCAAAACTTTATCTCCCTTTTCCGGGCAATAATAATTAGGAGCTGGATTACTAGATGGCTTTTCTGTAGGTCCCTTTACACCGAAACTATACTTTGGTGTTACATCGACCAAATTTGGATCATAGGCATTAGGAGCTGGTGTATTCATAGTTTTCAGATCTGGATGTCGTTGACTGAAAGTATAAGCTGGAGAACTGTCTAAAAGAATCTTGTTAGCTTTTTCTGGGCTATAAGCGTTGGGAGCCGGATTATTTGTCATTTTATCAGGCAGACCTTTTCCCGATATCGTGTATTTTGGACTTCCGTCTAAAACATTAGGATTGTATGCATTTGGAGCAGGCATGTCAGGAGCCTTTATGTCACTTCCTTTTCCAGAAATCGTAAATTTAGGGGAGCTATGAAGCAAATGAGGGTCGTAAGCATTCGGAGCCGGTATATTAGAAATTTTTCCATCACAAGGCTTTCCCAACATTGTATATCTTGGGGAACTTTTTGGTATCTGAGGATCATATTTATCAGGACCTGGAGTTTCCACTAACTTCTGGTCCTGATTTCTCCCAGTAAACGTAAACTTAGGAGTATTATCAAGTAAACGTGGATCATATGCATTCGGTGCTGGAACATCAGATATTTTTTCTGTTGGACCTTTTCCTGATATAGTAAACTTTGGTGTTCCATCCAATAGATGGGGATCATAAACATTAGGACCAGGTGTATTATAAGGTTTAGCATCAGGAACTCTTCCGTACATGCTAAATTTTGGTGCACCATTTAATAAAAGTGGATCATACATATTCGGTGCCGGAGTTTCATTAGGCTTATCCATTGGAGTTTTCGGCCTAAAAGTATATGCTGGTGAAGATTCATGAAGGAGCTTATCAGCTTTATCCAGGCTATAAGCGTTAGGAGCAGGTACATCAGCAAGTTTTGCTGGTGGCCCCTTTCCGGCAATCGTGAATTTAGGTGAGTGGTCTAAAGCATGTATCGATTTTTCTGGTGCGTATACATTTGGTGCAGGAGTATTATCGGTTGTTCTTATTTGATCCTTAATTCTAAAAGAATAAGCAGGAGAAGCATCATGCAATATTTTGTCAGCCTTATCAGGCGAATATGCGTTAGGGCCTGGTGTGCTCGGAATTTTATTTTCATGTCCTTTTCCACTTATAGAAAATTTTGGAGCACTGTCAAGCATATGCAATGATTTTTCTGGAGCATAAACGTTTGGCGCTGGTGATTCGCTTCTTATAACGTGTTGTTCTTTAATCCTGAAGGTGTAAGCAGGTGTACTTTCGTGTAAAATCTTATCAGCTTTTTCAGGACTATATTGATTTGGGCCTGGCGTGTCTATTATTTTCGTATTTGTTACTTTACCAGATATAGTAAATTTTGGCCCTCCGTTTAACATATGCATAGATTTTTCTGGAGCGTAAACATTTGGAGCTGGTGTCTGCTCCAATTTCTCTACTACTTCTTTTGAACGAATTGAGTAAGCTGGTGAACTTCCATGTAAAATTTTATCAGCCTTTTCAGGCTTATAACAATTAGGCGCTGGAGTAACATCATGTTTTTCAGCTACCCCCTTCCCGGCTAAAGTATATTTAGGTCCATTTTTGAGTGCGTGTAGTGCCTTTTCTGGTGAATATACATTAGGAGCAGGTGCATGATTGATTTTTACAATCTCCGTTTTTGTTCTAAACGAGAATGCTGGTGATTTTTCTCGCAATAACCGATCTGCTTTTTCTGGACAGTACGCATTTGGAGCCGGTACTTGCTCAAATTTTTCAATTTTCGTTTTGCTAGAAAGGCTGTACTTTGGAGACTTTTCACGTAGAATAGCATCAGCCTGAAATTTAAAAATACATATATATTGGTAAAAGCTGATTTTTAAACAAGTTCTTGTAATATTTCCTATTACGTGGATAATAAAGTACCTGACAATACACGTTTACTTTATAGATCTTACTTATTTTATTGATTACATGTATTATTACTTAAAATATAAACAATTACCTCTTAATTATTTCTTGTCGGCATGCATGCATGAAAATTTGTATATAATTAGTAAATGTGTTTTTCAATGTCATATAAACTTGTAAAGATTTCCTTCGACTATGATTTAACAGTCCTAATAGGATTCAAGCGGAATGTGACAAATGAAGTCAAATAAAGTGAATTTATCAAAAGTTGGATGCTTCAGATGGATGAGGTTAAGCAGTAATTCCTTCCGGGGCAGGATAGTGTACAGACTGGCCGGCGTACTGCGAGTGACGGATGCCAAACGTATGCGCCGGCGCCCATGGTAGTGTCACGCACACCTGTTTATGTACCCACTCCAATGTTAATACATGTATTGAGTTAATTACAAAAGGACATCATTAAGTCGCTGATATAACCAGTATAAGAGTGGAAAATTAGATCTGGATAAGGAGATGGAAATCATTACTATTGCAAAATTAATACACGTTAAATTTAAAGATGGATGAAATTAGTATTTTGTTAGAAGATCATTTCTAAAGATGCAAATTCATCATCTATGTAAATTAAATCATGATTGCTCTTTACCTTTTCAGGACAATACACTCCTGGACCTGGAACAGCTGCCGAGGGTTGCTTTAATTCTCTTCTCGGTGCCATTGTATAAGCAGGAGGTCGTTTTGATAATACAGAAGCAGCTTTGTCTGTAGTGTAGGTTCCCGGCCCAGGCATGGGAGTCTTGATCTCAATTGTTTTACCCCGGCCAGTAATGCTAAATGCTGGTGCTGCTCTTTTACTTCCTTCTCGAGCCTCTCCTAGAACTGGTGGCATGGAGTATATATTTGGGGCTGAAATGAAGACAGAATATAACAATCAGATTAATTATAAATTAAAAAGTCTATATATAACTATTTATAAATAACATGGTATATACGCAATGTGAAATAAATGACACTAAATACTTAAACAATGACCAACAATTACTTGCGTAGGCAAAGTTTGCAAACAATGACAGTAAAAAAAATGATAATGCAGAAATGAAGCTGATCTTGAAAAATTTTGTAGAGGACAATACACAAATATTTACGTTTAATGGAATGAATAATTATGCAACAACCAAAACTCAAATGATACAAACAAAACTACCTGAAACTATTTAAATAAACAATAAAGTGCAAAACCCAGATGCGAAATAAAAGTTTTAGGACAGTACACCTCAATATGCGAGTATAAAGGGGCCAAGCCTACTAGGAAGAATGGAAAATGATACAAAAGACAAACAAATATCGGTTAAATCAAGTGCAATCTAACCATGACAGAACAGATGCGAAATTAAGTCAACAAAGTACGACACACATGCAAATACAAAACAAAACCCAATGATTCCTACAATTGATAATATGACAAAAAATGAAAATATGACGAAGGATGAAAGTATACTTGAACAAGAGTGTGCCACAAAATAGCCAAATGATTTCACATATTTGATCCAAATAGCACCTGGCGTGTTTATGCCCGGTTGCGGTGGACTAACGCGGAGACCAATAGAGAATGCTGGAGCATGATCTAACACCGCTCTGGCCGCCTTACTGGGCTCGTAGTCGCAGGGCGCGGGGGTGGGAGCGACCCGCGGCGGGGGCCATCGGCCGTGTAACGACGCTGACGGACCCACAGCTCGCCCTGTCATAAATGTGACATGTTCACACGGATGATTGCCCAGTCCCCCCGGGCAATATTAGTTAAACTATTGAGTTACTATGCAAACACAACTAACTATTCATTTCGTAAGAAAGGGTAAAGTTTAAATAAGACACTTCTATTAAACTTTAGCTATTACATTCTGGGTTACAATGATTAAAACTTTTTGAATTACCTTTAAAAAGGAATTCACACATTTTTTTGTCGTTCAACGAATAAATGAGAATATTATTAAATTAATCGGTGAGTATTACTTACTGAAAAGTCGTTTATAAAGAATACACGACTACATATTTAAAATTTAATATTTGTGAACGGTGAATAGTGCGGCCTGTAATTCTTGAGCTGAATCGGCTAACAGAAGAGAACACACACGGATCAATTTCACTTACGTTGCTTAAAAATCTTATAACGATTTATGACTAAATCGTTTTAGTTGTTATAATAATAACGAACAATTTACCTTATATTTTGTTAAGCGAATATTTTAGCACGTAACGCGTATTTTAATGCTTCGACAAAATATCCCAATATTGTAAACGTATGTACTTGAATCGATTTAGATGTGCGACTGAGGCTGAGGTTCGTTCGTGTTTGCCACTTAGGGTCCAAGCGCGGAGCACCTACGCGAGGGGCTGACTCACCGCGCCGATCACCTTCGTTCATACGGACTTATTTGGCGACATCGAATAAATGCATTCAGAAAAGTGCCGCGAGAAACAGCACCAGCCAATGCCACCTTTCAACGATAAACACGTAAACGAATTATGTCCCACATGCGCGAACTTCGGTTGCTGGAACTTAATTCATTCAAAAAGTCGCACTTTTACATTTAAAAACGCTAAATAAATAAGATATGTAGCGCACAAGACCGACGTGAGAAAATTTTAAAAATGTCTAACTACGGGAAATACTTTCTTATATATTGCATTTTTGTATTGCAGTGGTACAAAAAACGCAACATGTTACACGACAATAATACATTGCAGACGACGTAGTTCATGCAAATCTAACTGCAGTCGTGTAGGCATGACCCAGTTACAATTTTACAGGCGTATAACCAAAACAACGGTGACATAATTTATTGTCTTGACATTGATTCATGTTTTTCATGTTTTAAATGTAGGTAAATAAACTTTTTGTTTGTAATGAAACCGATATTTTCCTAGAAAAATGTCGATACACTTGTGATCTGTAAACTAGAATGCTATATATAATTTCACTTACGTACAAAGAAGCATAATAACAAAATAGGTCATGATGATGCTAACGTAGTAGGCGAGAGTCGCTAATGGCTATTTGATCTAAATTGCCTTTAAAGACCAGTTGCTGAACATAAACGACGATTTACTGGAGATGCCCAAGCGATCCATTTGCGCAGTTGTTACAGGTTGCGCTTGACTGATTGTTATGCAATCACTCGGGTGTGGTTATCATTCCCAAGGATATAGACCGATGTATTTATCTTTACAGTAAAGTACTTGAATAAAAATATTTACCCTTGGCCGTCATTCCTTCAGTATTATAGGTAGCTGGACCAGGACCGGCTTTATCCTTGCCTACAGGCTCCAACTTCTGTCCAAATGTAAATGCCGGGGCGCGAGGCTTTCGAGATTCTTGAGGCGGTTTACCTGCAATGCCAAAATATTTAAACTATAATATTATTGCTATCACTTTGTAAAGTTGGTCTTTAAAGTATTTTATTGTTAATAAAACGTGGTCAAAGATATGTCATTGAAATTTGTAAAGGACGAAAGAGTCAAAGCTATATTTATAACAGATTAATAGAGTGATACTGCAGGGTGCAATTGTAGCTCAATTGGCCGAGATGACATCCCAATCATTATCTTGTAACTCGTGTGTCGGACGAATTAAGCTGAATTTATGTGCCTCACGCACTGTCTGCTCGCGCTCACCTTGTTCAGGGTCAATGTTTTCGCCCACGACCGCTCCAGATAGTGTCCAAATATAGAATAATTTATTTAAACGAACCGCACATTTAATCGCGCGACATATTTGTACCGAATACGCTATATCTATGCAATCATTAGGACACGTAAGAAGAGATTAAAAAAAGTTCGACGTACGTCGACAATTTAGTTTGGCAGCAAAAACTTTGGGTTAACAATGTTATATGACGAACAACTTTAACAAAATGATGTCACGTTGTGTATGAACACGAGCAAGGCCGCTATTTGCAGAACAAGCGATAATCTCACAGCACAACCTCCGGGTGATGTCACCGCGAACATGAGAGAACGCGAACAGCACCGCCGAAACTGACAGGCGGGAAAACAATATTGACCTTCAGTTACCAATAATGAATAATGGTATCGTGCCTAAACAGGCGAATACCGCAGATCCTCGGAATTTACTACAAACATAGTCAATACAAAGAACTCATGTTTCTTTAATAAGAATTGTATAAAATTTGCACCTATGTATACAAGTTTATTCTCTAACGATGCAGCTGCGACTTCGCAGGTTGTTCTTGAGATGTGGTTTAATATTACGGAACCAGTTAGTTTATATACATATATAAAACGATACAACTAAACCTATGTATGTATGTGGGCTTAACTATATGATAAATATTTGAAAGCACTTTTGTTCGATTGAATCATATAGGTACGTATGTATGATTGAATTACACCTATGTAAAAAGAATAGGTATTCTCTTATCTTTTTAGGTACTTTGTTGTAAGTATACAAAAATACATTGGATCACAAAAATGGTAAGAAGGTATGAACAATATAATACTATTCGAAACGACATTACCTATTAGAGAGGGCAAAGAAACAACAGCAGGTCCAGGACTGGCGGCTTCAGCAGCAATTGGTCCGCGTCGCTTTGTCGGATTCCAGGGGTTCTGACGAACACCCATTGGCCCTTCACAAGGATATGATCTTTTGGTCACTGATGACTCGGCACGGACGAGCTGCACATATCGGAAATCTTTAAGTTAACGATAATATTTTTAATATGTACAAGAACTGTTAATGTATTTATTTGTTATCTTGGTTCTATCAACACAGAGTGCAATCGTTCAAGGTACCGAACAGATAGAACTATGCAATAGCTTGAATGGCGCGTTGAGTATGCTGGGTCTGAGATAGCAGGCTCTATGGTCCATACACAAAGCGAGCATATTTATATAGTATACATATATATATGCAATAAAAGAAAGAGGGTGAAAGTAAAGCAAACGCAGTCGAGATGAGGTTGTTTCGCCGGACATACCGCATGACTCTCGCCGATCGCGAATGATAGATGAAAGACTGACAAAACAGATGCCAGTTGAAAATTACAAATACCAAGTGAGACCAAGATTGATATATATTAATCAAATAACTCAAATGCTGACTGATGAGGAGTCAAGTTTCCGAAAGAAAATGGCATGATCATCAGAATTATGGATGTAGAAGAAACAAGTCAAATCCGTAAGGAGAGCGAACTTGGCACTCGGTGTTCTCTGCCTACCGCGTAAGGGACTAAGCTTGATAATATAACAATACTAATAAAATAAGTCGTTACTTATTTTGCGCTACGTTTAGCGCAACTATTTTTAAATGAGTTGTTACCGATCTAGCTGCAGTCATCGTCGACTTTATAGATTTTGTAGACTTTATGTTACTAAAATCACTTCTCAGTGAAATTCGTTACGTTAAAAATAATACAAAACTATATGTTCCCACTTAAATAATGACAATACATATATTACAAAAAATTCTGCGTAAAATAATGTATCAAATGTAATGCAAATATCTCAAACTGACATAACTAACGTTTGTATAACGTCATAGACAAATGATATTGACAGTTGAGGATATGACATCGATGTAATGAATACTTGTTAATTAAATTTACCAACAAAATCTGCTTTTAAGATCATATATTTAATTATCAAAATATGAAATAAAAAAATAGAAAACAATTGCAGAAAATAAAAATTATGTGCTATAAAATGGTTTTCCACTAAAAAATAAGTATGGTGGCAAACTATGGCAAGGAGCTAGCACATGCAGTTGTTGAAGACTTGGGTTATGCTGCGGGAATTTTTAAAACTGAACGGATTCTACAATCCATTTTATTGTATACTACAATACACAAATCTAAATTCGTAGTCAGTCGTTTTTGTAAGACATCGTGAAAAAGTGATTTACGATGCTTTGTACTAAATGAAGGAAGTCACATTTTACAAATGTGGAGCTGTGTTAGACATCATTTTTGAATAATAATTCTAGTAATGATAATGAGTGTTTACGCTCTTTATACCTATGTATGTACCTATAAACATCTTCAGTTGCTAGTCTTGCTTGTTTCATAATTCATTAATTTAAATTGATGCGATTTTTACGACTAAAAGAAAGTGGAACTCTAATTAATAATTGATTGTGATAATACATTTCGTCTTTTTACACAGTCGTGATTCTATTATTAAGTACGATAATTTTTATACATACACTTTAGGTTCTTCTTCAACATTTCAATGTACAACTTAAAAAAAAAATCAGCTACTATTATTAGTAATACTAATGCTAAAATTTATTTAGACATTGGAAATTGTACACCGAAGACTGTAGAGTCGAGGTTACCTTTTAGAAAATGAACTTGACCATGAATTAGTTCTAATATTTTAGCACTGACTGCTATCAGAATCACAAGTACATAAAGGAATATTGCTTTAAAAATTGCAAGTCAAAAGGCTTTGGCATACAGTCTGTGCAAATTATATCATAGCCGTGTTTGCTGAGAAAACAATATTGGCCAATCTACGCAACGGCACTCGACAAACCCCTCCATCAAGCCAAGCAACTAAATGGTGGGAGAATGCATTGGCGCCAAAATGGCAAACCATTCTAAATTAATTGGATTGTCATTACCAATACGTTCAAGACATTCCATTGGACTCTATTAACTTTATTGACATAACGCTAGCAATGACTTTGTTTAATTAAATGACTCGTCACTTTAGTTCATATTAATGATCCATATTACTCAAAATATCATTTACATATTGTTTTTAACTATTGTATTATTTGTTTTGAGCTTTATAGCATCATTCACTGCCAACTCGGTTAACTACACTGAGTCATATCGCCATGATTGTTTACAGTGTTCAATACCCATGTCGGACCATAATAATTTAATGTAGTACAATATTAACAACGTAAGTGGAAAATGTCAATTTAGCATTTGACATCGGCTTATATATTGTATGGACACTAAAGGCTTCTACCGAAATTTTCAAATTTCTTTGAACATGCGTATGATTAAAATTTTACTGCATATACCAATGCCTTAATATAACAGCAAGAAATTTAGGAGCGATGTGTTTTTAAATATATTTGTCATTAAGGAATTAATTGCTTCGCACTAAGCCCCCACGCGTTGTCGTATAGGTATATAGAAAGTTGTATTTCCTTATAATACATCTGTTGCATCGATTGTAGATACTCACGGTAACCGATTAAAAGGTGTGTTGTGTCTTAAAAGGTGGCTGTACCACGTCGATAATTGTCCAGAAGAACAGGTGTAAGGCCTTAGTATGCCACGTCGGCCAGGTGCGAATTAGCAGTAGGTACTTCACACACCTTAGCGAACGTTATGAAGGATTTTAAGATGCGCCGGTTTCTTCACAACGTTTTCATTTACCATTACAGCACATGGCATCTAGTCTAAAACATTACTATCATTTTATTTGTATATAGGGAAGTGCCACGATATGCACCTATGAACTCCGGAATGGGAGCTCAATTATTATGGGGCTATGTATGGAAATGCCCCAAGAAATTTATTTATCATTCAGATAGGCACTCTAAAACATGACATACATATAATTATGTAAGCTGAGAGATTGATATAGTACGAATATTATCACATGAAAACAAAACACGAATGTGTGTGCTCGAATGTGCGACCATTTCAAATTTTTGCATTTAATCATGTACTGGTACTTTCTAAACACAAAACAGGGTTGAAGTAGCACATGTATAATAAGGAATCCATATTAAGAACTTCGTTCGAATTATTAACATTTAAGTATGTATAATTAACATTCCCAATAACGCTTGCCTAGTCGTCAGATAAGGTAAAAAACAAATTTTACTAATCATGTGAAAAAAATAGAATGATTTATGTGTATTATATTAAACACAGAACCTGTTCTCCGACCCACACGTATAGCATCGCCTTCATAGCCGCCCACACCCGTACAATTTATATGACGGAACTGATTTATTAGACCTCTTACACCTATGTATGTAACTAGTGCTATTCCGGTTATTGTGTGTTCCAGTGGCGTTGTGCGAATATAATTCACGCAACTTATCCTTTGGGCATAATATGTATGCATTTTAGTAGAATAGTCAGTTCGATCTGCCAACCCATAACCGGTCAATGTTCCAGAATAGGCCTCTAAATTTTCTCATTATGAAGATAACGCAAGGATTGATAATTAATTAATACTGTATTCAGGATTCGCTTACAAAAGCACCACTGGTAGGTACATACATAATGGTGCATGTATGGCTGCTGCTAAACAGCTCTTATTCCATTATTTTGTTCCCGTTTAAAGTGGGAAGGATGTAGCCGCAACAAGACAAAGTACTTGAATTTCCCTCAAAAGCAGAAATACATCTGCAATCCAGCTCAGGTGGGATTTTAATCTTATTCAGTATTGTATGTAAATGTATGAATATAGGCCACAGATCACTCACTATCACGTGTTCTCAATACTTGTTTACTACTTAGGCATACATAGCATAGAGACATGTATATATATACGTACATATATTTATGAAATCACCTTCTCCTGACCGTCACGCGTCATTAAATCAATCCTAAAGTAGGTACCTACTTTTAAGTACTTATCCCTATTATTTAAGTAATATCTATATTTAAATGTAGGTATGTCCTATCGCAACATCTGTTCC
>DWDT01005111.1:0-10623 GCA_018245595.1 Microceris scylla
GCGATCGTGTGTGTGTGTGTGTGTGTGTGTGTGTGTGTGTGTGTGTGTGTGTGTGTGTGTGTGTGTGTGTTTGCGTGCGTTAGCGTGTGTGTGTGTGTGTGTGTGCGTGTGTGTGTGTGTATGTGTGTGTGTGTGTGTGTGTGTGTAGTCAAAACTAAAGTACCTAGCAGGCTGAGCAAATGCGAGCAAGCGCTAAGACGTTAAACGTGTAAGGCAATTGTATATCCATTATGTTTCCTTCTAAAACTTTATTATCCTACCGGCAACTACTTGTATAGTATTATCAAAAACATATGCATAATTAATCTATGCATTATAATAACAATAATATTTATTAAATCCTTAACCCTTACTAGATCGTTACAAATTTATATCCATTATTACTAATATTGAATTGTCAATTGAAATTTTAAACCTATATTAAATCTGACTACCCACTCGGAGTACCGGATTGATTTTAAACGACGAACATGAATATATATATTTATTAGGCACCTGCGACGCGGGGTCTCCCAGTGGGCGTTCGGAATAGTGAGAAGTTTTTAAATGGTCACTTCACGATTTATTGTAATATCATTAAACTATTATAATTGTAATATAAAAATACGGTATCTTCGAATTTAAATATCTATTGTTATAATCTGAAGGCAAGTGATATAAATATTATGTTTTTGGCGTCCGAACGCTCAGACTAAGAGAGTTTTCACACCAGCCGGCACGACATTCGTTCCGATATTTCTATTGGCGTCGTTAGGCATTATATTGAAGGTTCTTTGTAGAGTAGTACAATCGAAATTGCAATTGTAAACTTTTTTATGACAGTATCGACCACGCCTCTTTCTCGTAGACTTAGAACTGTTTGGAAGCGATATAACTTTGAATATATATAACTTATTATAGTAAATAACTTTGGCGGTATCGTAAACTATGCGTCAAACGCTATGTCGATCTTCATACATGTAAACGAGCATGGAATTGAAAACTCTCTCAACCGGCTCGCGCGTCATTGCGACATTCAATCACAAAATGATTCGGGAATGTACTAGGGGACTTCCAAAATTATTAATTAATTTATTAGTTTCAAATTCACAAGTTGGAAACAACTAATCATCTCCTCCTGCATAATGTGTCCGTGCTGAGGCTGATATTGTTAAGAATGTTGTATTCTTTATAAATTTGTCGAGACAGTAAATATTGAAAAGGTGTGCGTCTTTCAGCGAGGCTCATTTCCTTTTATGTACATTATTATACATTTAATATAATACTTTTACATTATTATAGTCCAGGTTCCATGTTAGTAATCTTGTTGATTCGTTCTAATATTGCACATTAGTGAACACTTTCATTTACCTCGCCATACATTTAAAATACAGTATAGGACAATGTTAAAACATTCTTCCTTCATTAGAAGGCGCTGACTTTATATGTTCGTTACCATTTCTAACTGATATTACGACAAACTGCAACTGATTACTATCGTTTAAAAATTAAAATATCCACAAAAAAGAGATCATAGTATAGTTATTTCGTGTGTTGTTTTTATTAACCCGTGATCCAAGCCCCAAAATTAATGAGACCCTGCAAAATAAATTTAAAACTCAAAATGAGCAAAATCATAAGCAACAACAAATGGATATATTAAAAAAAAACTTCGCTGTTTATGACTTATCAATAACACTAGACAAATCATAACTAAACTGGTCTATTAACATATTTCTTTTCATCAGTTTAAACAACATAATTACTTTTGATAATTAGATTTTTGCTATCGATATTGAAAACAAAATACGAATCACATGCACACGTCAATTTTTTAAGCCATCATCCGAAACTTCTTAGCTAGCACTGTGTGTCCTATGCCTAAACACATGACACGATTTTGGTACATATAAATTATTGCTATTTTATTTTTAATTTTTTTTTACTTTTTATATATACATGTATACCTACTTATACACCCGAATATACGAGGTAGAAATTGATTTTGAATAAAACATCGGCTCAGTTTTAAGTTTCTCACATAATTGTACAGTCTAGCGCATTGAACTACGTAGGTCTTAAAATATTGCTTGAAATAGAATCCATAGTTTCACGATGTCATACCTTCACCGACGATATTTTTGACATCGAATTGACGGACGAACGCAAGCCGTCACCTTAGTAAATATATTATTTTCATTAACTATGTATATATAGTAAATAATATATATATATGAAAAAATTTGCCGTTAAAGACACGATAATAATTAATAGAACGTGATTAGCCGCCAGTCCAAATGTTCACTTACAAGTATACATTACTTACAATCCTATGTTTTTGTTTGTACTTTAATTTTCCTGTTTGTCTGAAATTGTCCATATTTTCGCTTGTATAATAAAATAATCATTTACATAACAATATTGTAACGGGCCGTTTACATTTGGAGTACAAAATAGCTAATATTTCTCTTTAGGTAGATAACGTAGACCAACTAAAAGGGATTTTACTGCCGTAATAAAAAAAAAGATCATATACATTAACCACCATTATTGTAAACTGCATACAAAATGAGACTATTGGCTAACACTTAATTTTCGTGCACTTAAAAACCCAGATTCGGCTGATTATTATGCAAATATCTAAATGTAACATTGGTAGTTTTACCTTTTTTATCTATATTTATAGGTCTCGTAATAGTGCCGTCATTAAACGATAACTCCTTTCTATCTACTGAACATCTTTCCTACATAGATTATTGCTACTATAAGGCTCTTTATAATTACCGCAAACAGTGATTCGATCAGCATGGTCGCAACGTTAAATCTCAATACGACCATGCCGACGTCGAACCTCAAACGTTATCCTTCAAAAGTTCAATACTATATCTAAAGTTAAGATCACACGTGTCTTTAGAGTTATAACTAGTTTTCGTTGTCTTATATCGTGCAAATTTAATATATAATAAGGCAAAGTTAAGATGTATTACGAATCTAATTAAAAAAACATAAAATGGTTAATTTTCTTCTAATTAATTGTCGCGTCCCTTCCAATTTGTCCGATCTAGTCTATGGCTTTAAGTGTCCATTTCGTCACAAGTTGAAAGGTTGTTCATACAGCGTGAATTTGCAAATATTACAGTGCTGCGGTAAACTTTATATCTCACTTTTCTCACTAATGTTCCAATTCTAAGATTATTTTGTTTATCTATTATTACAATGACATTTTCATGAAAACATTAAAATTTGTATAAGTCGAAAAATATTTAGATATTATATAATGATTTGTTATATATTATATAATGATCTGTTGATCGTCAACTCGATGCCAAACTTACGCTAGCTAGTTATTTTTCTGTTAATATTGCTCATCAAGTTCGTTATAATATCTGTAACACGTAGTAAATATCACACTTATCGCATCTTCGCGTGCTTTATTATATTAATAATATCGACTCTATTTCGAAACAATAAAATTATTTCTTGCCCGATTGTAAAGTATCCAAAACTACACCGATTAAATAAATTTTTCACAATCAAAATGTCGTATCCTAATATGCTAATTATAATAATCTAGTCACATGAGAGAGCGAATGAAGGCAGCAGAGCTTTATACACAAACATAATTGTATTAAAGATACGTAGAGTTACTGGACTCTATACTCTACGGTATGTTTTACTTAGTAACGAGTGTAAAGACTAAATTGTCAACTCACAACGCGCTTTTACAAACCGTTTGCTTATTTTATTGTTTGTCACTAACTATTAGAATAGTATATATCAATTTGTTACATCAAATATAAACACACGTTTATGAGCCTTAAATATTATAACTGGTCAGTTAATTTATTGGTTCTAACGCGTCAGATTGACGTCTAACACGGTAGGGCAAGTGGTAGATATATAAGTAATTTTAGGTGACTTTGAAATTGAATGCTATTGTCAATGGCAATTGGTTTACAGGAGCAGTTGTCGGGTAAAGACTGACGGTAAGTACTGTAAACAAATAATGCTTACGTATCAATATTTAAGGCTAGTAATGCTGATGACAACTGCTACATATTATTATACTGTCAAGTGTTTGTGACATTTCCATAACATCATTTGGGGCGCAGTAATACGCCAATAAAAAAATCTATACCTTATACTAAACCTTTCATGGGCGGATTTCACGTTAATTTCACGGGAATAAGGCTTCGCTGGTGCATTAAACTTTCATAAGTGAATGTGCGGTTCCTTATTTTTCGATTAGACCGGGGCGTCACGCCATTGGTGGTTGGATGGTGATTTCGTTGTCGAGGCGAGCGTGGCATGCGTTGGAAAGGTGGACGAGACGGCGAGGGCAGCAACGAGGAGCGGAGCAGTGGGGGGGGTCTCGCAGCGCGCTAGAGCCACACGGGCGTGGCGCGCGGCGAGAGGCGCCACTGTTATGGGCGGTGCAGCAGCGGCGTGTGCTCGCCCGTGTCCCAGCGCGGCTCCGTGCGCGAGCGCGTGCCGCAGTTGTTCGCGCAGCACGTCGCGCTCTGCGGCGCCTGGAACGTTCGGAACACAACGAATACACATACATTTCCACTCTAGCACTTCCGATATATACAATTCTACTATAGTACTTCCACTAAAAAATATTCTAGAATGCAATATCGAAGTCCAATTTGACAATCATCGTAATTTTTTTTAAATAATTTTAAAAACGGACAAAACTAGAAGTTAATTTAAATATGCACTTACTGTTCAATCACATAAGAGTTTTCAGAATAATTTTCAAATATTTAGCTACCCACCTGAGATAGATGCAGGTCGTACAGATGCAACGTACTGACAGACATGTCGCGTGCTTCGTCGGGCGGCAACGGAGCCTCCAGAGACAACGCTGACGTCGCAGCCCCTCCTTCTGCCCCGCGGACCGATCCGCATTCCTCCTCATCACTCGTCTCGTCCATATCCTGAAATATGTAAAAACAAAACTTGAATATCATCCCCAGTGTTGCTAAAATAAATCCATGATTAGTAGCTCAAATATGTTTCGTTATAGCAATTTTATCTTCCATTATACGTAATTTGACTGCCTAGCTAGTTAAACTAATAGTTGATGGCAAAGTGAAACTACTGATCGAGAAATCCTAGATTCGAATCCCGGCATTTTCTTAGATTTTCTAGTAGAAATTCCTAGTAATGATTCGAAGCCCGGGATATGGCACTAAGCTCTTGACCTATTCCATGAGACGTAAAGCGTAACTAATGAAACGTGAAAGCGTACTATAACCTTCTGCTCACCCCTTCGGGAATTACAGGCGTGATGTTACGTTGTATATGTAAATATGTTTAAAAAGTGTTTTTCAAGACAAAATACATACAACACATGTGAACACAATACCAAACTATTTAAAAAATATGATTATCCCATTTGTTTCATTTCCAGATGTTTAATATTCATTAAGAGATATTTATAAAATGTTGTATCCAAATCGCTATATACATATATCGGTCGATCAAACGTACCTGCAGCGGATATGAAATATCCACTTTTAATTGCTATTGGCTGTTGTATCTGCAAATATCACTGCTTGAACGATGTTACCAGAGCACTCTTATAAATATATGCATAACAAAACAAAACATAAAAAATCAACGTGAACAAAAGAAACTACAGTTGTATATCAAACCATTTTTGTCAGCATATTAGTAGTAAGTCATGGGTTTCATAATATAGGTTACTTGACTTAATTAACTCCAAAGCAACAAGTGCGGGTAGTGCAATGAAAGAACAATTATCCCCCTTAAAATGCCGTACTATGATTATGACTGTATTTACTTACAGGCAACCTGTACGTTTGTCGATGTTGCTGGTAGTAAGACAAAACTGCAGGTAGCGGCGTATTCGCACCAAATATACTTTGTTGTATGTACGAGCCCAGCATAGTCTTATTCTAAAAAGTATAAACATTTAATAGAATTAAAAAAAAAACATACACCTAAATATTTGAATAAAATAAAATTTAAAAAAATTTAACAAAATAAAAAAACCTACTGAGTAAGGAATTTAGATTTTTACCTCGAAATACATTATTGTCGATTATAACTAGTTACTAACATAATTTAGTAGCAGAGACCACCTCGTTGGTCGACTGATAACACAGCCCGACTGCTGACCGAGAGGGCCTGGGTTCGAGTTCCGGGTCGGGTACTATTGGACTTTTCTAGCTTAGATTTTCTAGAAGAAATTTCTAGTAATGTGTCCAAGTCTAGATCTGTGCCCAGTACATGGCAATAGGCTCACCACCTATTCCATTCTAGGACATAAATGTAAATCTGCTGAGTGTACTACACTACTCTGCCTACCCCTTCGGAGATTACAGGCGTGAAGTCGCTTTTTACTTTTTAGAATATTTTTTATAAGCTTTTCTCACATCATTTGAACACAAAACAAAAAATATAGGGTGGGAACATTTGCATGCATTTTTTCCCACAACAAACATAAATCACAAAAGCTTAATACGTAGTGGTAACAAAAGTTTAATTCATATATTAATAATAATACATTGATACTCCCAGAAAGGAAGTTGCATTCTGTATTATATTAATGACATTTGTTAACTAGATGGTAGTACTGCAGATACCGTATAATTAAGCTGCAAACAATTATTTTTCTTACCAGTAAAACTGCTTCTTTATACTTACTACACCATCTGGAGAGGTCCTAGTTTTATGCTAGTACTATTTAAAATAAACAAAGAAAATGCTTGGCTGGCCCATTGGTTCAGTGGTTGGTAAGACTGACTGCTGATCCAGGGTCAGTGGATGCAATTCACATCAGAAGTAAATGTTTTTGTGATCAGCACAAGTATTTATACAAGCAATTGTTTCTGTATATATACATATGTTTAGTAGTTCCTCAGCCACCTGATTGCCACACACAGACTCCCGTGAGGCTTACTTTGGGATCGGATGACCATGTGTGGAGGTGTCCCAATCTATTATTACTAGGTGTGATACTGACGGGTGCGTTGTTGCTGGGGAAGGCGTGGTGCATGCTCTGGCGCAGCGAACGCAGGAACTGGCGCTGCGCGGGCTCGGCGGGCTGCCAGCCGGGGTGTCTGCACGAGAACGCCACCAGCGACAGCTCAGTCTTGCCACCCTCGCCCTGATTGTATTGCGTGTTTCCTGCGGACACAAACAATATTATAACTTTTTTCTTAAATTCATGAAACATTTATTTTATTTATCGACTGCCCTTCGAGAGGTTCTGGGTTCAAATCCCGGGTCGTGTATTATTGGATATTTTTAATTTACAATATCTAGTAATGACTCGGAATCTGGATATGTGCCCGGTGGATGGCAATAGGCTCACAAACCAGGTGATTAGATGTTGGTTCTATTATGACCTACGTTAACATGTGTTAATGTCATAACAGATGTTTACAATAAATCAAATGTAATGAACTTAAAATTTTATAATTAATAAATGAATGTTAGTGCTATTAAAATTTGTTACTATTCATGTCTTACCTCCTTTGAGCTTTTCACTATATTTGCCATTCGCCTGCCAATCAGGATGACCGTGCCGCCGAATGTCCAACTGTAATAATAAAACGGTGATGAAACTCAATTAATTGATTCGATCTTTATTTATCTTTCAATCCAACAAAAACGCCGACTAAATAATTTTTTAAAGAACCATTGATTAATTTCAAAACGTTAACATTTTTCATTTATAGTTTTCATATAAATTTAAATATATATGGAATATTCATCAAAGCAAATGCATCTCAAACATAGACTTCTAAAAGGCGTGGACGCATATAACATACATAAATGTTCTATAGTACATACGATTGACTTAACCGGCAACTAGCGTGGACACAAAACACCAACGATTATATTAACGCATACATTGTACGTACATGGACATACCGAGGGGGAAGGGAGGGGGCAGGGGGGGGGGGGCTCTTTCTTCACCATTATACGGCAATGATATTTTATCTTTAAATCCCACGTAACACGTGTGTACTAGGATTAGAACCCCAGAGATAAGACGTATGAAGCTGAGGGAGGGTTCTCTAAGCTAGCCATGCTTTGAATCGGTGACTGCATCCTATATACTCGTTTTCAAGCCCTTGTATACAAGAGTATTGTTTCACTACATGCGATCGCTTACAGGTATGAAACTCCTCACACCTCCTGACGTCTTTGCCGGATTGACCTATTACTCAATATATAATCACAATACACTACTACGACACTAAATAGAGCTGTACTGTAATTGATGCACAAAATTTAAGGCACCGCTATAATTCCATAGCTTAAGTTTAAAATGAGCATCTGAATGCGCATCGGAATGAGTAATAAGTAGTATTTCGCGAACAATATTGTGTATTGAATATATACTGGAAAGGTGTATTTGTATAGTGTCACGTGATTCACCTGCGCGAAGGAGCACACGTCGCCTATACCAAGAACGCTGACTGTGAAGTTGCGGTAGAAGTCAACGATGTCCAGCGCGCGGGGCCTCAGCGACATCAGCAGCACCAGCGGGCACAGGAACGGGCTCAGCAGCTCAAACAGGATATACACCTGAAATGGATTAACATTATTTTTTTCATTTTTGACACATATCTAACACTTGTCTCATATAATACACAATACGATTAAGCGTTAAGTAAGTGCGAAACCTAGACGTGGTAAATTGTATATGGAGAGTTACCGCACGGAACTGGAAGAGCTGCTGGAAATGAGCGGCGACGTCGCGCGTGTGCGCGCGGCCGCGCCACGCGGCCGGTAGATAGTGCACGTGCCCCAGCACCTGCACGAACAGCTCCTCGCCACGCGCTGGGCCCGTGCACGCGCCCCCTAGCCTCTCCTCCTCGCCTATCAGTGCTCTGTACATCGAAAACAACACCACAACCATTAAACGATATTTCGAATTGCTTGACCAACAATCAAATAATGAATATAGAGCTATTTATTCATATTCAATTAACATATGTACATGTACTTTGATACATTGAATTTTAATTAAAGACGAGTATTAGTCGTCAAAGAAACTGAGGATGGAATATAATGGAACCACTCGAAATGAATTTCCAGTCAGAATTAATAAACAAACTTATATACGGTAGCATTCTCAAAGCTACATCTAAAGACGTACCTGGCGCCAGCGAGCACACAGCCAAGTATGGTAATGATAGTGAGCACATGTTCCACGGTGAGTACGTCCTCGTCGTACACCGACAACGCCACCAGCACGCCCAGGATGCTGGCCGATAAGAAGACAATGTTCCTGAAAAGCGCAAAACATTACTAAAAACGTTTTATATACAACTGTACCTTTATCTTAAACGTGTAAACAGTGAGACTAATAAATTTCTTAATATCACTAATATTCAAGAGACAACTAGTCCATTTGGCTAAGACGTTTAGTTTGATATAAATAAATACAGTTTATTTATAACGTACAATATTTCAATTGTTTCCAATGTACACTTTTGTAAGTGAAGAATCTAATATTATCCATTTCCGCATCATGCGATACCTTAACGGTGTTAATTTAATCCTTCCTTCCGGCGGACTGGAATTCAAATCGTGATTTAAGAATAGCCACTGACTTTACTAGTTTTGTGCGTTTTTGACATTGAATATCACTTGTTCTAATAATAGATCACAACGTCGTAGTGAAACAAAATGTTCTATAAGTGGGAAGCCTGACGCCCACACTTCGTCGGAATATGAAACTTTGACCTTGACATTACGAGAGAAGACGTCAATAAAATAAAGTGGAACAATAAAAGAATCGATCGTAGTGCTAGTAATTTTAAAATAGTAAACTTGTAGTTTTTCATTTGCTTTGTGTATAAAAATTTTAATTCTAGTTATAGTATGTAGGTACTATTGTTGGTCATTCAAGGAAAATGTCAATTTTATCTTTACTAGTCTAGGAAATAATAATATTATAATAACAACACGCCACGTCCATTGCGGAGTTGACAGAGGATAAAGGGTTCTTTTTATCTTCACCTATGGTAAGACAAACTAGATCTGATCATTATATAATGTTCTAAGATTAGTCTTACTCAAAATATATTGCAATATATTAGTCAGAATCGCTTAGCAGTATTTCTATGATACATAGCATACAATAATATTAAAACCGCCTGGTCAGGAAATGAAGACGATGAAACTAACAATCAGCAAATTTACCTTGATTTACTTTTAAACATTGTGACTTTGAACTAAAACCTCAACTCTCTGCCAGCGAAGCATGCATTACTCGTGTTTCTTCGAACATTATATTGAATGTTGTTGTTAATATTATGTCAGTTACCGTTAGAGAATCATACTCGTTGCTTGTACGTGCATCTATAAAAATACAAATATCTTATAAACTATTAATCCTTGCAATATTTGTACAGATTATTGTGATAAATATCTCTTATATTTATCAAACTCACTGTAACAGGTACATACTACGAGTTTGCAAAACGGAATGACAGAAATGTATTTAAAAACAAAGAATCACAACTAATTACATGTGTGATAATAGGGTAATTTTTAATTATATATTTTACGCAGAGCTACATAAATGATCACGTCGTACTTTGATCGGTAGTATAAATTCAAATTCAATTCAAATTCAAATTATTTTATTCATCA
>DWDT01005112.1:0-10672 GCA_018245595.1 Microceris scylla
GTCTACTTGTACTACCTACACTTCTCTGCGTGCCCCTTCGGGGATTACTGGCGTGATATTACGATTTTATTTTTACTGTCATACATTACTAAAAAGGAGACATTATTAACAATTATGCCTTAAAAACATACAAAACACTAAGAATATAGACAAAGGTATATTAAGAGCCCTAATATTAAACAAAATGGCTGACGTTTATGCAACCATAAATGCAGATGAAAGTTTGTTTTAGCGCGTCTACCTTCACGCATCTGTGAAGTGAAAGACAGCGGCTACTTGATGTACAACAACATAAGGGCGAACGAAAAGCAATTCAAATATGTATATGAAAAAGAACTATATAAACCTACTTGGACTGCATCTTTGGCCGAGTGGTCCAGAGTTCCAATCCCGAGTCTGGTATTATTGAATTTTTCTAATTTAGATTTTCTAGTAGTAATTTCACGCCTATAAGCCCCGAAGAGGTACACACACAGAAGAGTGTTGTACACAGCCACGTTTCACCTGTCACCTTATACACCCCACCATGGCGTAGAAAGTGAGCCTGTTGCTATACACCAGACACAAATTAATACTTCGAGCTACTGCTAGAGATTTTAAGTACCTACAATTAATTCTCAAACAGCAGTCGCGCTTGCAACCACTTCATCAATGAGGCAATCAATAATAATAAGAACAAAATAAAACAGCGTTAACCTTTGCGGAGGTATTGGCACTCTGACATCCCTGTGTTCGTGTAACATCGGTAATAGAGATATTAAGCTTTTAGCGGCCGCGGACACTGAGCCGGAGGTGGCCGCGCGTGCGCTGATCGCCGCTCGTGGCTGCAGCGGGACTGTGCCTACGTATATACGTACATATATGCAAAGTCCATATTCGTATCGGTTACATGACTTCCATATATAACAGTTAGGATAAGCCAAAAACTGCAGCTAAAATTAAATATGAAGTTATAGAAGACATATTTGGTTTAATGGATATTGTATTTGTTGGATATTGGACTTGTTGAATGTGTATAAGAAATAATGAGTTTAAATGGAGAAGACGCATATGCAGTGAGTAAGAATGCCTTGTCGATGCTTTGTGTACGAATATCTTACCTTCTTCAGGTAAACATTACTAAAAACCTTTACTGAAGTGGAATGACACAAACAAAATATAATAAATTCTTGTTTCTTTAAATTTTTCTTTTTATTTGCAAATTGTGCATTTTATTAAACGAACATTTGAGTCCTTTATTAATTAAAACCACTTTTTCGTCCATTTTCAAGGTGATGATCTAACATACAATTGTAAAAAATTGCGATACATACATACGTACCTAACGCTTATATGTAAGATCCTATGTAACAAACATCACATATTCGGATACCTACATAGAATAAATAAAAGTCTATTTAAGCTTTTACATTTTTAAGAACTTAGAGGCCGGCGAAGTACTCATATTATTGCTAAGTACCAGACAAATAAAACATGGGAAAAAATCCCTGTAAACATGGTTTTCTAAGTTTCCAAGTCAGATCTACTGCAAAGTAACTGTTGCATCTGCTCGTACAGATTAGTGAAATTATTCACGGATTAGTATATGGGATTGGGTATATATTGAGTTCTTCGTAATATCATGTAAGAAGACAAGTCAAGAAGCAATCAGGAAAGAAGAGATATGATGTTAGATTAAAACCATATGGTATAATACTTTGACAAATGAACCTTAATAAGGTACACTGAAAAGGTAATGCAACTGATGTACGGCTACGCAGCCGTAAAGATTTAAAAAAAAATCTTTACGACTCCGTAGATTTTTTAAATAACACAAGATAGCAATTTCAAAACAATATTGGATTTCTATAAACGTTTCTGGCTACGGAGTTATAAACATATAAAAGAAAAAAAAGGCTTCAGCGCAAATTAACACATTTTAATTTTGCTAGACATACTCAGGTACCCCAGGAAATAGATGCAGCGTATGACATGTTCAACACGTTGTCTGATTTCTCCGACAATCTTTATTAACCTTTGCTCGTACAGGTAGTGCTGAACCCGATTCACTTTCGCGCCAGAGCGCCAGGTTCACGACCTGCTGCACGCGGATTGCTCAACTTCGAAACCTCTCACCAGCCATCGCTCGGGTTTCAATGAACCCAAGGGTCCTGGGAAATACTAGCAACTTTCGTAGTCTTGCTATCGATGTTACGACACTGAACAGACGACTTATGGGTGTGTGCTTCCTACATGTTTAGTACTTGAGGGTATTAACGAGCAAATGACAGCATTTACGTTTGTAGCGGAGATCGCATCTACAATTATTGATCAACAATGTTAATTTCTTCACTATTTAACGAAACTTTTTGGCTAAAATATAAAACAAATTATTCCCAAGTTTGGTCATACCACATACAATGTCTCCTGAATGCATATTATTAAAAATTTTCAATTTGTACTTAAACGTAACATCACGCCTGTAATCCCCGTACGGGGTAGGTAGAGAAGTACAGTACACTTACATGTTTCATTTGTTACGTGTACGTCCCATAATGAAATAGGTGCTGAGCAACGATTCAGACTCCGAGCCACTACAAGAAACAACTGGAAAATCTAAGTTAGCGAAATCCAGCAGTACCCGGCACGGGATTTATCCCAGAATGTCTAGATCGGCAGTCGCATTTGCAATCACTCGACCAACAAGGCCGTCAATTTATACATAAATATCAAAAAATTATATTTCTTGTCAGTAAATTAAAAGCTGCCTGTTATACAAACTACATTATGATCCTGTCAAGGCTGTAATATAATTATGTATGTATATTGTGATTATCTGTAATGCCAGCGATAATAGAGTTCATTAGCTGTTCAAAGGTTCTGGTGTCCTTTAACCGGTGTCGCAACAGAGCGAGGTCTTGAGAGAGTTCAATCTGACTATTGCAGTTTAGCATTGCGTCACTTTTATACATCGCACACGTGTTTAATACACCGCAGTAGTAACAGGAGTAGAAGTAGTATTCCTTATTGTACATGAAAGTAGTATAAAAATAGTACAGAAAAAAAAATTAATAGAAGATATACAATAGGCGGCCTTAACACTAACTAGCGATATCTTGCAGGCAACCTTTTTATACATAATCTGTGGACAATTCGTATGATATATGTAAAAAAAATCACGTGTATTATGCAATAATTTCCAATCCTTCGATGTCACGATTCCCATGAAGCATTACTGTTTTCGTTACATATAACAGACTTTACAATATTTGTATTCAAGAGAAATGCTGTAAACCGTTCTCAGATGCATTATAAACAACTTCCAGGTGAACTCAACACATTGGCTTTAGAAGATACTGTTAAGTCATGGTTCCAGAGGACTTTATGTGCCAGATAGGAATCCTTATTATCGACTCCGTAAGTCAACACGGCGACGACTTAATGATCCATTTACATCCAATTTCGAGAGCGTTTGGTTCACCAGTAATGGAAAAATATAAACAATTATTTATTTTATTTTATTGGTTCATCAAATTGGACATTAAACTATACGATAATGATCCTAAAACTAGTAACCCAAATCCCTCTATAATGATAAAAAAACTATTTCCTATAATGCATCAACGTCATCTGCAATGTATGTAAAAGCATATATGTATAAGTGCGAGTGTATGTGTGGGTGCGCGTGTGCCATATGACTAATATTCCGCAACAGCCGAGTCCCGGGAAAGTCGGGCCCGCTTTCGCGGCGCAATCGGCGTTGCATCACCGCGCACCGCCGCCACCAGCGCGCCGCCGCCGCCGCCGCGGGATCTCGTACGCAATAACGCATTTACTTAACCTGCTTGTGGTACTACCACGTAAGGATTTTTTGTACCAATGCATAATACAAGCATGAAATCTGTAAGTTACGACACATTTAAATAATACAAAAGTGAAAGTTATCAGTATTATATCGTAACTATACTCCAGGTTAATTCCCTCAGAAGTGAGTTTTGTGGTCCATATATTTGTGTCTCTCACTCCGAGGGTTATGGGGCTCAAACTTTGGTCGGCACCCCTAACTAAATAAAACTGGTTTTTTTTAAAATAAATGTAATCAGCTACAGAGATGAAAGACAACATCGTGACGAATCTTACACGCCTTATAATTTTCGATACATTTTTAACCCGCGTCATTCTGAGAACTGACCCGTGTCCACCAATGGAATACTAAAAGGATTGATGACGATGTCACATTGCAAGATGTGTGTATCACGAATCAATGAACATTTTTTGGTCAGTATTTATACACAACGCGTTCATTTCAATTATTGTTGACTGCCAAGGATTAAAACCCTTAACACGATACCGAGTGTCTTTTAAAACCGTCTATTAACGGACTCAATATTTAGGCCCCCCTCATACGTTTGTACTGACAACATATGTTTTAATATGTACCTATGTACATGTCAGTTGCACATCTAGATACTATATAATAAAATAAGGGGAATAACGGTTAAAATTAAAATAATATAGTCATTCGTTGTGTTGGGTTAACATAATTGTGTATATTGTAATAAATTTGGAATACATTTTAATATCTTTTTATATAGAATTTCATACCTTATTTACCTAAAACTATCAATGTGTACATATATTTATATAGTACAAATTTTGCTAACGTTTTCAA
Source organism: Microceris scylla (assembly GCA_018245595.1). NCBI lineage: Eukaryota > Metazoa > Arthropoda > Insecta > Lepidoptera > Hesperiidae > Microceris > Microceris scylla. The sequence goes on from DWDT01005112.1 coordinate 4,652, forward strand.
TAGCTTAATAAATATTGAAAATTAAGATATATCAACAAGCAGTAAATTTCGACGAGAATGAACAATATATGTATGTATGTAATGAACAAGTGGAACTGATAACAAAACGTGTGGAAGTAATCAACAGAGCAATTAGCAGGTGCATTGCCCGATAACAGTTTTAATGAAAGGCAAAATAACGAGTCGCCCTCGTGGGTATAATCGAGGCGACTGAACCTGAAAACTGGGAAAACCTATGAGTCACTTGTAACCTATTTTTGTAATTTGTACTTTCGGAACACGCTGTTTAAAACTATGGCGCTGCGATTAGGCGATAGTGGTGCCATCTAGGCGATACTGCTGCCATCTATTCATTAATAATATACTTATTACCCACAGGAAGTACTTCAGTGGTAATGTTACCTAAATATAAGCCAAGCGTCGCATGATATCTGGGCTGTTGAATATCATCATATACATAGTTTACCACCAGCAGGGCTTATTTAGCTTCACTGTTGTACACTATATTCTCTCAGAATGACAAGCGTTAAGGCCACTGTCTGTCGCACTGGCCAGGTGGGTGTGTGCAAATTTCACACGTCTTAGAGAATTATGTTGTAAGTTGTATTTGGTTTCCTCGAGCGATTTTGATGCAACAAGAGAAAATTATAATCTCTCTAACTTTTTGTTAAGAATTGCGCGCTCGGATTTGATCCTAGTGCCCCTGAAATGTGAGGCTGAACTTTGAACCAATAGCTGTTTCAGCTGTTTAATGTATATGTACGTATGTCTGACAACCCGCACTTGGCCAGCGTGGCAGACTAGGGCCACTTAACCCTCTCAATATGAGAGGAGACCCGTATTCCAGCAGTGGAATTGTAATGGGTTGAGAACTAGAACTAACGTATGTAAAATGTTAGAACATGTAGTGAACATCTGTCGTCAGGGTTCATATGTGGGAGCTACGCACAGCTGCCTGCGCAACAACTATTTTTGTCGCCGCGCAACATTGTTTGCATTGATCTATTTGAGTTTAAAATGTGTCATAGGGTCCGCCACATTAAGACATGTGGCTATCCGATTACATTCTATTGGGTAACGACGGGTCTTGGATCGGCTTCACGACCTTACTCACCGCAGTTAATTAGAAACATTCGAACAAACCCATTCGAATCTTATTCATACATTCGAAACCTATTCATACATTCGAACAAAATAAAGAGAACAGAACAAAATAGAGAGAACGAATAAGAAGAAACAATTTGTTTATTCGGTTGGGTATGCAATTGAATAAGAGATGATCAATAAACACGGTCAGATTTTTACATCTACCCACTTATGTATACATAGCATAAAATTCAGCGTAACATAAACTTCCCGTGTTCGTTCGAGAGGAGTGTTAAATCGATCGAATGGAACAAGTAAATAAGACACGACTCGAGTCTATATGTATCACGTAGGTACTCGTATGTTACGCAAAAGATTCCGCGGCATGTCGGCTATTTTTTAATAAGTTTAAATAACCACGTACATGAGCACAGAGAGGAAATCACGTAACATCATTACTGGTGACATGGCGAGGCTGTGTTTTTTCAATACATTTTTAACGATAGCTATACACCGTTGGCGATTATAACACAAATATATAGTTATCGCTAGTGATAATCAATCAGAAACTGTAAAAAAAAACCGAAACTACTTTCTTGTTATCTGTACTATGTGGGAACTAGGTAAGTTTCAAAACATATTTCAATGTAAAAATATTTTTCTCGATACTATACTATATACACCGTTTCCAGTGAACAAACCGTGTTTTTATAGTCAATTCTAAGATTCTTGTGTTTTCCGATTAAACCCACGAGTATCGTTTTAAATCAGCCAATTTACACTATACATACATACACATATCAATTATACAAAACGAATTCACGAGTACAGACACAGGGCAAAGACTTCGTAGTACATTACACGGTGATAATGAAGTGATACTAAATGGTAAATAGTCAAATATCATAACACATACATATATAGCCGTAGTGCCAATGACCTTCCTATTTGGATACTTCTTTTGCGGCGTAAGAAATAAAAAAAAATACAGACACTAATGTATCTTAATGTATTTTCCTAAGCGTGACAGTGGAGATTGATGGTTAGCCAGTGAAAGTGAGAATCGTGAGGCGACTGCAAATACTGCAAGCTTTTCAACAAATCCGGGGTCAAGTTGAAGCGACGAGGTTTGTTACCGTTAGGGCTGTCACCTCTAGACAAAATATTTCACTACAAAAGGAAACTGTGTTAAAGTATACACTGTAGGAGTCTGTATCATCTAATGAAATTTAATACTCTAACTTTATATAATATAAGCACAAACTTTCTAAACTTTACACTAATATACTTAACGTACTTTAACAAAATATAGAAATGATTATAACCAAACGTACATACGAAGGAAATTGGACGAAATTTTGAGAATACAGTACATATACAAAAGGCGATGACGAGCGAAACGTGACAACCCAAGGAGAGCAGAGCACTAGCTCGTATGTTTCTCAAAGACGTCGCGAGTTCGTCTCTATTGTCATTCAAATGAGGCAACACTTATAGTTTTTCTACGGTGAAACAAATCCGTTCTATTTTCGACTTAATGGATGTCACATAAGGTCACGGACGTAAAAGCGCTCGGTGCAACTATAAAAAGACGTGTTATAAAAAATCGTGGAGGACTTTTTTTAGAACAAAGGATAAGTGAAACGAACTGATTGGATTCAAAAACGTTAAAGATTTTCTTTAGACACATAGGAAACTATGTATGAGAAATCAATATACTGTCTTTGACCGTTGTTAAATATAGAACGGTGAGTCGTATCAAGGGGTTAATCAGAGTCAGCACACATATAACTTATCTCAGGTACTTACACTGGCCACTGAACACCAAGTACCCGGCTACTTATACTATATGTACAAGAACACAATTAAAAAATTTATTTGAATGACTACTTTGTGACCAATGTATTGCAATAAGCTCACCCACTATTCCACGGGACAGATTACATAACTGGCGATACGTAGAGCGTACTACACTCCTTTGCCTACTCCTTCGGGGAAATATACCCATAGAGTTATATTACGTTAGTTTGTAATATCAGTGAGATTTAATGTAATCGCACACTTTGTAAAATAAATAGGCTTAAGACTTGTCAAAATGCAATTGTATTGTTCGGGTTCAGTACGCGTTAGTTAACGAGCTATATAGTATTCAACGTTCAGAATGTTAATTGAGTGTGATTTGTGCCGACACGAATCTACATAAACATGACCTGATAGAAACTCTCGTGTATTTACGATGCGTATAATTCGCCGTCGACGGCGCCCCCGCAGCGACCCAAGCGATGGCGCCCGAGCGGTTTAGTCCTGGTTGACGGGAGTTAGGTAGATACATCATTGTATCCATCATCATGTTCATCATTTTTAACATTATCATCATAATCAACATGAGCGCTTCTACAATTGAACACAGATCTCCGCTGAATATAAGAAGGTGCAGGTAATGGATCACTTGAACGGATTGAAAGTGAAATACATAAATATACTTATGGCAGAACTAAAACAGGTTTTTGATAAAACTGAGGTCTCTTTCATTCCAAGCCAGCGTATTCGTAACAAGGCATAAAGGGATCAGCACAGAAAGATATAAAAACACAATTAATTCAGACCACTGCCACGACTGAATTAGCAACTACATAATATATTTCACAATCTTAAGTAAAGAATAGAGCAGGAATCATCTGACTGCTTGCTCTCCAAGCTTAAATATTGCCCTACCTAATTAACCATTTACTGAAAGTTTATAGAAACAGAGTGCATTGAAAAATAGAAAAAAAAGTATATATAATATGAGCCTCTAAAATTTTATTTTGAATACGTTCGTGACTAACAATAAGCCGACGGTATCGTCCGCTGACATCTCCACACTGGTAACCAATACACGAACCGCGCGCTCGTAAATTACCAATCATTAATTATACCGACGCCGACGTACCGGCGTGAAATATTTAGAAAACGTCCACCTACGACCGAGGCGTATGAGAAAGTCGACTCGAAGAACTCTGTTCGCGGGACCCCGGCTATTAAATACTATGACAATGACAATTGTACCCTCAACGCTCTATGATCAATTGAACGTTCGATTTTATATCTGTTAGCCGGCGATATAATTACGTAAACATAGAAATCAGTCGTTAAGTTATTGCAAAGCGAGCGAAGTGTTGCCGAGTTCTTATGACATCATTGGATCACTTTGTTAAGTAACTCGCTTATACATGATAATGAGATGTATTGATCGTTTTATTAAGTAACACGCTTGTGGAATATCGGCCCGATTTTGGTTCGAGTGGGTCACCGGTTATAAAAAATAGTAACATTTCTTATGTGTGATGATGGACAGATTCTTCGAATATTGTATTATACCTTAGATAACACATGTTTAAATTTTTGGGTAGTCAATTGACTTACAATCAATAGACCCGAATCAATATCTTTTTACTTTACACGCTATAAATCTGCATGGAAAATGGTGAAGTTGGCAGGCTATTCTTTTAACCTAACCCCGTTGAACGCTGTGTTTCAGTTTGTATTCAGTTAGCTAAACAGTACACAAACCACATAGGAAGTATTACACAGTTGTTGTTGAAAATGGATTAACGAAGAAACCGGGAAAAAAACGAATGTACAAATAAGCTTTAAAAGACCTTTTACGAAAAATGACTAAGTTGCATTGCGAATTACAATGGAAAAAAAATCGAGACATTAATCATCAAAAATCTAAATATGGAAGAATATTTAATTTTGAATATAACAAAAATATGTGTATATTTATGTGAAAAAAAAAATTAACCAAAAGTAAGAATAAAAATGTAACCTTCAAAAATTCCAAGGAAGGAAAATTATCATAACAAATCATAAATTAAAAAAAAAAAGACGACGTGTGTAGCCGAGCGCGGCGCGGCGGGTCACCTTGCTGCGCGCGCGCACCACGCACGTCTCAATTAATATTTCACTGTGAGCGCATTTAGCGATTGTCAACAACTTTTTGATTTGTACACTCGGCGCGTTCACGTGATTTAAACACTACTACTACACTACGCAAACGAGCCAGCGTTTTCGGACGTGAACATGTTTTTTTTGTGTTCTTTACGACGAGAGAAAAAAAACACAATTTATTTAGGTATCAAAAGTTTATTGGCATCCCAGCGTGTGAGCCATTCTTGATTCGCGAAGACCTATTTCGTTCAAAGCGTCTTTTGTGTAGGTATATACATATAATGTCTGGTTAGATCCATACGTCAATTATAAGACGAGGTACCCGCCTTCAAAACATCAGCCTGAGTTACGTGAAACAAGAATATAATCAGTGAAATACAAATTACAACATCTTTTAATAATAAAAGTACACTCTCCTAAAAGGACTAAAGATCCAACCGTTCTTGATACGTTTCCCAACAAATAAATCAAGCTCGGTCTGATATCGCAAATTACAATACATTCCGTGCGCTGAAACCACCACCGAGAGAGCAAGCACTGGGACAGGACGGTCCGACGATTATAATGGTCGTGTTTGAATGTCGTAATTGCGCTTAATTAGATAAACTATCGCATCGGTAAATAAATCACTGTGTGCCCATTATGGAGGCAAGAAAAATAGTTGAATCGCGAAGCAAAAACTATTATAACCTGTTCAATAGCAATTACCGTCCGCGCTTCGGTCTCGGCGGGGTCCTCCCGGGAGAGTATGAGAGTGCCGTGGATATGGCGGCTGCGGGGACTAATTAATGCCGTCTCTGGGCTTCGAGCGCCGACTAAAGTAACGTAACCAATATAATACAAAATAGAAACTTGATCACATTCCATCAAAATAAAAATATGTAACAGATAATTTTTGGGTCATTTCCTAGAACATACTTTAATTACTGTTAATAATAGGCTAAGCGTTACACGATGTCAATAATATTAACATAATATTTGTATAGAAACGGTAACATTATT
>DWDT01005113.1:0-10672 GCA_018245595.1 Microceris scylla
TCTGGCTTAGAAAATAAAATGTCATTTCTTATTATGTACTTGATCTTGATTAAAATACATATGTACTTGTTTAACCCACATAGGAATTTTGGGATCATCTGCATAGTTAAAGTCTGACTGTCAGGAGTTCGTGAAGAAGGATGTTAGATATGTTGAATACTAGTTGAGCTATTGAGAAAAGACATAAATAATTAAATTGGGCATGGTTAATTCTCGATACATATATAGTTGATCAATATATGTTTCAATAATCTTAGAGTTTACTTAATTGATATACAATAATTGTTTAAGTGATCCATCACTGAAGTTGCTTCATCATCATCATCACATTGGCTTTTTCCATTCCACTGCTGGACATATGTTTTTCCCAAGGTGTACTACAACACTCTGTCCTCTGTAGATACCATCCAGCCACTACCAGCCGCCTTCTTAAGATCATTGGGCCAAAAGACAGGGAGACTATGCACAGTATGCAACAGTATAAAGTTGTTTATGTGAAACAAATTTATTGTTTACCTTTATAATGCCTCCACGCAAACCAAAAATAAACCCTGTCAAGCCACCCATTGCCACAGCACCATATCGTACATCCTTATTCTCTTCCTCCCTTAAGTACTGAACAACCCCTGAAATAATAACCATTATTTAAATAATAATTCAACATAAATGTATAAAGCAGCAAGTATTATTTTACATAATTGATTAAATATTTGCAGTGTGTAAAATACAATATTATTAATAACTAAAATGTTCAGATGATACCTAACATAAGAGAATATGGTCAAATACAGATCAAACTGTGACTTGGATGTTTATAAGTACACAAAATTTTATTATCCATTAATTTCTAAACATTTAGAACAGTACAGCAGGTAAGACATACAGTTTTTAGTGATCTCATACTAACCAAAGATATTTTTCAATAGCTAATTCAATTAAATTCAGGATAACCCATAAAAAGAATAATTTAATCATCTAAGTATAAGAAGAGGAAATTGTTTGATTTAAAAGGGCCAGGTCTGGAAAGAATGATGCTGATAGCATAAGAAGGAGGAAAAAGTATATAAGTATATATAAGCTGATATATGGGAAAAATAGTGAAAATAATACATAAATCTCAACTCACATGAACTCCTATCTTCTAGTTCACCATATTTCTCCAGGATGCTGCTCTTTACAGATTCAGTGTAGCCTAACACAGATTGGAATTGTTCTCTCACAGCACTCACAGGTGGCTGCAGCACTGATTTGAGGTAGCTGGGCTTGCCTTCCTTGGCCTTTGTTTCTAGGTATCTGTAAATGATTAAGTTATGCCCACGTTAGTTATTTAAGACCACGTAATTGAGTTATTTATTATCACACTATTGTGCAAGTAAAAAAGTTTTCATGCTCCATACAATTTACTCCTCATTCTGCACTATTTTTTCATATAAACAGTCTCTTTTGTCATTAAATAATTTTAATTTATTTTTGTTAAATGTGTTTATTGATAACAAAACTAAGAGGATAATGTGCCTTGAAGGATAATAATCGATAATAATTAATTATTGATCCTTTTTTGGACGAACATTTTGCAGGATTTAGTTAAAATTGGTCTATAATGATAAAAAGCTATACACAAAAATATTCCAAAGCTTTATCCAGAGCTCATACATAAATTTTCGTAAATCACTTATGTAGATTTTAATGTTGTTCGAATTAAAGTCAAAATATGGCCATTAACGATGTGTAAAGACTGTAAGGAACTGCAGATAATCAACGTATGCGGTTAGAACAACTGTGGTCTTTAATTACATATTTTGTAAACAAACATTTATTTATACACATACTCTCCGTAGTCTGCATGTGGCGCTTCATATATCGGGAGTTCAGACGGCCGCATGGGCGGAGGCTTCGCCGGCTCGCTTGGGACAGGAGTCGCCGCTTTGATCGTTGGCACTAAAGCCACCAGGCCAGATCCTATGACTACTTTTCGAAGCATCTGAGAGGCAAAATAGATTTTATTATCAACACTCCATCACGCCAATACGTCGTAAATAATAATGAATATAAGGTTACCTCGGAGAGATGTAAAGAATCCTTAATTACATAAATATTGAAGATCGAGCCAGTCAAGGTCCCTCAAATCAGCTGCTCAAAGTGACAACTGTCAGTTTTCATGACATCAAATATATACATTCTGGTTGTTACATAATTACACGTTTGGATAGCCGTAGCTACTTTGCATTTTTATGTGCTCTTTAAACCATAGTATTATAATACTAACGACAAATTAGTTAAATGGTAATTTGTGTTATGTACATGCATTGGTTTTATATTGAATATCTGTCTTCCTTAATTTACAATTCTTATTTTTTTTTACTTTATATTTATTTGCGTGAAAAGTGATTATGTATTGGTTTTGTTACACGCGACTGTATTGTCAGTGTCAAAGATGTCACATTCTTATGCCATGTTCGTTTTTCTGTCATTTAGTCATTATTTCCCTTGATAGCTGCACGGAATTTTCTTTCATTGTCTTCGTCTGCGGTGTATTGTATTCCGATTTTAGTGCAAAAATCTATTTTCTAAACAGAAAAATAATAAAAAGTGTGGTTTTCCTGTTATAAAAAATATTATGTTGTTGACAAATTGAAGTTCTAAATTCGAAAATCTTGTCGGGCGACATATTTTTTGTGAAAGAAATCTGTCGAATCAAATCGTGATTGTGAGTACGATTTGAATACAGCAGTTATATTGTTTTGCTTATAATTTGAAATAGCTGTATGTAATTTAAATAAGTATAATGTCGGGAGTGCGTGTCGGCCGCGTCTTAAAGCGTAACCACGGCAGCAAACGCGCGAAGACTCGGTCAGGTAAGCGGGGCCCGCATGGAGGTGCTTCGCGGCCGCAGTCTCTGACTGACCGCGGGTTGGATTGCTTGAAGATTTTACAGTAGATGCTTGTTTGAATCGAATCTCATTTTACTGAGCTCTGACAAATGCAATGCAAGATGTTTTTACTTCTGAAACAGATTAATTACACTCAAATCATAGGTTGTTAGTTATCTTAGTATATAATTACATAAAAGATTACACTATTCTGGAAGCTATTACAAAATTCAACTTTAGCACTTGCCACTTAATATATTTTTATATGTGTTAGGCCACCAGTCTAAGCTGTTGTGTCAACAGTCATCATTATAACACATAAAAGCCATAATATATTATGGAACCTTAATGGTTCAATTGATGACTATTGTGATCATTTCAACCTTGAGACTAATTTAAGTCATTGAATTATTCACACAATTGGTTAAGATTAATAGTAAACAGTTACAAACATTACATGATGTGGTATGATGACAATAACAAGGAGTAGTTTCCTCTATAAATGCTCTTACTCTTTGTGCTGTTGTTAGAAAATTCAATAAAACTGTGTGTATATGTCTATCTAAAAACAATAGAATTTTAAAATATTCTATCAGTTTATACAATATAATAACAAATTAAATTATAAACGAAATTTAAATATTACATTTTAAATATTGTTATAATTATATGGCAATAGACTCACCACCTATTCCATGGGATGTAAGCGTAACTGGTGAAACATGGGAGTTTAGTACACTCTTCTGCCTACCCCTTCAGGGATTACAGGTGTGGCATTATGTTTTTAAGTTCTGTGATAATCATCTGTCTATCTGTTAAGTACACCCATACACAAAAGTTAACTAACTCAGAACTTTCAATTTTTAAATGTATAAAAGAGCACAAAAATTATTTAACCCTTTCTTTTCAAATCTAATTATGTATTCCATTTGCCAGGCAGTATACAAGTGTATAATATTGTATTTATTAAATTCAAATTCACATGACTTTATTTGTGAATATTGGATAAGATAGGACTATGATAGAATAAAATATTTTGTCTTCATTAATATGGTGATTGCCTATAAAAAAAAAATATGATGGCCCAGTTTTGGGTAGAATCAATATAAAGGTTCCTATATATATATATATAAAAGAATTAAAATACCAATTAGGTATACACTCACACTTAATGAAAATCATACAACATTATCAATACATTAAATAATGCATAGCATTTGTTTTCAGTATAGAATATTAATATTTCTAATAGGTTTGTGCATATTCTCTCTTATCAACATCCTATCTAAGGGGTTTAAAGGCTATCTATTTCAGTTGTTATTAATAATGTTGGCTATCAAAAGTTATTGAATGTTCCTTCATGTAATTTTATTTATTTATTTCTTCTGTTACACCAACAAGTAAGGTTAGTTCTGATATTAATATCCATATCAAAGTATGAGAAACACACTGATGATACTTGTTCGTTGATAACTTGTTCGTGATGATGAAAACTTGTTCGTTGATAATTTATCCATTATCACCATCAGCCTATTTAACTTCTTGGCTGGACATAGGCCTCCTGTGCGGGGTTATTGCTATGATTTTTCCACAGCTGCACATGTAGATTGAGGATCACATAATACAGCTTCTCATACTATCATTCTAAGCTGCCTTTAGTCATGCCTTAATAGGGTGAGTTGTACTGAGATTAGCCAGTGATAATTTATATTATAGTGATAATCTTCAGTTGGTAATTTATGATGCTTGATTTATTGCACATTTATTGTTATAATTTAAGGGAAAAGGAAAAACAGATTATTCTATTAGCTGTAGATGAACATTTTTAGGTAATATTGCATTTCATTTGCAGAGCTCTGATACATTTTCATTTTGAACATCATCCATTACAACCACATAGTGGTGTTATCACGCTAACATAGGTTTGATTTACTAACAATTGACTTGGATTGATTCAGGATTTTAAGGTGCATGATGAGATTAGAGTGATGATCATGTAACCCCAGCCAGAGGCGCCAAGGTACTGAGGCCGAAGATATCTGGGTATGAAATGGTACATTCCCATTTTTCTCTTATCAAACACATGTACATTATTGTATCATGCATCTATTTATTTCACTTGTGTATATATCTATTGCCTTTTCTGTATGTATAAATAAAATCATATAAATCAGACCGATTCAAGAATGCTGTACAGTCTTGGCACATGTATTTAAAGGTGGGATATGATGCTGTGTGTATATATATGTATATATAAATATATATAAATATAATTGTACTAGCTATCTCAATAGCAACAACAGACAAGAAAACATCATAGCTTATCAGGGCACTGACTGGTATTCGACTAATTAAATAAACAGTATGATAAAACACATGTATTGGACAAGATAACGTTATCTTTAGTAAGTTGTCAATGAGTGTTAGAATATTATGTCAAGTAATATAATAAAGTCAAGTAATATCTTGGATCCGCTACAATACGGCTGGCTAATCCCGACTTATGCCAAGTATATGCCGTAGTGACCAGAAATCTGATAAATGTACATCACACATAGAGGAAATACCCCTCACAACAATGGGTCGTACCATTTGGAATCTACCCCAAAACCTGAGACTTAGCCAGATAGTTAAGTTACTAAATACATTGTGATTAAAATATCACGAAGTTGACTGGATTTAACTATTTATCTTATAGTAGTAGTTCGAGACGCTACTAGCCTGATCCCGCGATCGAGCTCGGTACGCATTTGTAATAACTACCAATACCGTAGCGACTAACAGTAATCAATTTGCCCCTATGTTACAATTCGAATCGTAAATTAATAAACAATACGTTTTCATCTGCTTCATACGGCGATGTTTCTTTGTATCTTGCATTACGCATGCTTGGAGCATTTTGTAAACCTGTCACATACAGTTTTTTGTTCGACTAAATATAATGTCTTAGGATTTACCATTAATGGCAAAAGGCTATACTTTGTTTACCACGAGTGGCAAAATTTTATACCTACGTTTCACTGTACTTACGACTATAATGCGTTTTCGACGCCTTAATTTAGCGCGCTCATAATTTCCGCCGCATCCTTTGTTTCTTCCTATCATTGTTTCCTTGTCTTTTTTGGTTCTCGTACAAAAAATCTCCATTAAAAATTCTAAAAACCAATTTTAAAATACATTATCATCATCATCATCATCATCAGCCCATCTCAGTCCACTGCTGGACATAGGCCTCCCCTAATGAGCGCCATCGCGCCCTGTCTTCGGCTTGTCGCATCCAGCATCAAAAAATACAAACCCCCCATGAATAGGCACAATATAGATCATTCGCCATCTTAAATCTGTTATCATTTAAATTTTCTAGCATAGGACCCACCAACTATCGTAAAAGTATCTGACCAGAAATTCTTACGAAAGAGTTAAATATTATTATAACAAGAGATGTATGTGCATAGGAAGAATAAAATGAAATTATTGAACTATGTACATACCATTTCCATAAACTCCATCATGGGCCCCACCAAAATCTCAGTGGCGTCTTTGATAAAATTTTCACAACTAGACTTTAGCTGCCTATCCACCTCCTTCCTGGAATCCAGCAGATGTTCCCTCACAGTAGGTGTACCTTCCAGAAGAAACTCCAGCAACGCATTGTTGCTGTTCAATGAAAATATCTGCCTCGGTTTCTGAATCAAACCATATGCAGCATTCTTCATATTGCTAAAGTCCAAAGTTGTTTCTTTCACCACAAAGTCCACTTGAAATGGTGCTATTTGTTCCCTCAATATGAGCAAATGTTTAATTTGGAAGAGGTGTCCATCAACATGGGTTTTTGTATCTAATATCTGTTTAGCGGCATAATCAATACTCTGGACACATAGCGATATCGCTTCTTGGGCTAAGCCCTGGAATACTCTCTTCTCCAAGCATCTGTATAGCCTGGACAACGCTGCTAAGGTCCTTCTGACTCCTGGGTACCACATGCCATGTAGATCAGCTGGTGATGCTTGTGGACGTCTTTGGGCTTCCACATTGATGTTGGCCACTTCCTGTGAAGTTGCTGACACGTCTGACACCATGGAGTTGCGGGAGTCGCTTCTTTTTAAGCTCTGTTCTTGAAGAGACAAGGCGATTTGCTGGAATAGGACACCTTAATTAAAAAATAACTAATCTGAGCATGCTAAATACAAATGATTTGTTAGATATGAACATGTAACTTGTCAATTTTTACCTTTGAGAGATTAATTATCTATTGTCTATGATAAAAATTATTTGACAAATTTGAGTCTTATCTTTCTATTTCTCATTAATAAGAAACTTAACTACATTAATGTTCTTAACGTACTAATTTAAAGTTATGTTAATTTCTATTGTTATAGATTTACAGATTTGTTGCAACCTAATGATAGTATTTCATTGGTTAGGAAACAGAGATCTCTTTATGGGGAGAGAGTGTGCCAAAGCGCGGGCGCATGGGATAGTGCGTGCGTGCGCGTCTGTGTGTGTATGTGTGTGTGTGTCCGTGCGTGCGTGCGCGTCTGTGTGTGTATGTGTGTGTCCGTGCGTGCGTGCGTGCGTGTGTGTGTGTTTGTGTGTGTGCGTGTGTGTGTGTGAGTGTGTGTGAGTGTGTACGTGTGTGTGTATGTACATGTGTGTGTGTATGTACGCGTGTGTGTGTATGTACGTGTGTGTGTGTGTATGTGCGTGTCGGTGTACGTGTGTGTGTGTGTATGTGCGTGTCGGTGTACGTGTGTGTGTGTATGTGCGTGTCGGTGTGCGCGCGTACCTCCATCATGAGCAGCTTGTCGGGGTAGGCGAGGTCGCCGGGCGCGGCGCGGTAGTGCAGCACGTCGGCGCGCAGGTGCACGTGCGCGCGGAACACGAGCCGCTCCTGCGCGTCCTGCAGCAGCGCGCGCGCCGCCGCGCCCAGCGCCGCCAGCGCCGCTGCACGCGCGCACACACATTATATATTTCACACATTCATCATCATCATCCTGCATGTCTTTATCCGCTGCTGGACTTAGACCTTCCTTAAGAGGTTTTTTGTCTTAACGTACATATTGTCACAACTATTTCCCATAAGATCAAACGAACATTAGCAAGCCGTTACATTGCTAATAGAAATTCTGAGTTAAAACATCTGATAGGGCGGCCCAACGCGAGAAACTCATTTCACTTCTAATATTTTTTTAGTAAATAACTGCAATAGTTCTTACAATAGGTACTCAGAGAAATTCATACTACAAAAAAGATTTTGCTAAATAGGCAACGTTTTATAAGGTCTAAGTTCACTCACGATCGTTGTTCACTTGCTCCTCAATGACTTCCACTCGCAAAATGACGCACAGCTCCGCCAGCGTCTCCAGGTGGTTGATGTGGATTATGTGCGGTCGCAGGGTTTCGTAAAGACCGTTACACAAACTTTGTAAATACTCTCTGAAAAGATAAAGGAAAGTATATACAATATTATCCAGCAAGCACAGTTGATCAGCTACAAAAGGAGACTTAAGCGTGTGTTATATAAATAGCACTGGACCAACTGCTAAATAAAGAGTGTTACGATAGTAGCGCACTTGGGACACTAAATCCTATGTTCGAACAGATAGATAGTAGTGTACTGAGTACTGACGCGAGCGCGGGTGAGGTGGCGGTGAAGAAGTGGTGGTAGAGCGCGGTCTCGTCGCGGCACGCCAGCGCCAGCAGCGAGCAGGCGGCGCGCAGCATGGCGCAGTGGTCGCGCGCGCCGCCCGCCGCGCCCCCCGCGCCGCCCCCCGCGGCGCGCACGGCGACGGCCGCCGCGCCGCCCGCCACGCGCGCGCGCCTGGCCGCGTACTCGCGCTGCACGTCCGCCAGCAGCGACGCGTAGCTGTCACACGTACACACACACACATCACAATCAATTAGTACACATTTTATCATCATATTTTCCTGCGCTGTTAAGCAATTAATCCATAACACTTCATGAGTGCTTGTCTACAAAATTTTACTGTAATGTCTGGTTACAATATTCTTTACTACATTTAATAACTGTCAACCCCTGTATAATGTAATAGTACTCATAGTACTCACTCTTCATTAGTCTCAGCACGCTTCTCAATTTCACTGATTACCATCTTCAGCTTGGGCGTGGCAGCTTGAAACTTGCCAAAGTACACTGCGTATGCGGTGTCCATGCTCTCTTGGTCCGCGGGATCGTCGGGTGTCAGCACTTGCTCAGTGGCATGGTTCAAGACATGTGTTACATAAGACCGAATGAGAGATATCGCACGATTCTGAAGATGACGATACTTGACTAGATATGTGTGAGCTTCTTTGAAGGTGCTCTGAAAATTAAAAAAAAACCTAAAATAAATAAAAATCAGAACTTATAAATGTTTAGCATTTTTGTTAAGATTAACAAGTGAAGAAATAGCTACCCATTTGTGTGCTGCTATCTGTAGACATTAAAAATTTATTGACTGAAGTAATTTTAACCGTAATTCATTCATAACTTGGTGAGTAAGTTCTTAAGAATGATTATTATTTAAATAGAAATAAATTTTCTATAGTCACTAAATGTAAATATAATGTAGGGATGTTTTGATTAAACCAATTTTAAAAAAGCCTGTAATGTAATAATCGATCCATAATTGCATATAACTTCAAGTATTTATTTCAAAATTATGTTAACACCTTTGAAGTAAAATCTATGGTCATAAAATTACATTTATAATATTATTCTATCTCTATAATTAAAATATGAATGCTTACATTAGCTCTCATATAGTCCAGACAATCATCGATTTTCGCCAGTACATTGAAGAAGGCCTCACTATTCACCGACATTGTTGTGCTATTGAGACGTTGGGACAAATGTTCCACCTGGGTGAAGTAGTACAACTTCTGTTTTATGTCATCTCCTGGAAGTTTAGGAAAAACATTTGTCATTTATATAATACCTAAACATGTGATTTATAACAAATCGAAAATAAAGGGTATCACATACTGAAAATATAACATATTTTTATACTGTGACGTTAGTCATAGCATGATGTATGATCAATCTTCATTATCATAATCGTCATCAGCCTACTTCAGTCCACTGCTGGACATAGGCCTGCCCCAAATGAGCGCCATCATGCCCTGTCCTCAGTTTATTATCATTACTACTAAATTCCTACTGATTGCTATTGGAGTCTTTTCATGCACACAGTTTAATTTTGGAGACATTTGATTATTCCAGCCAGTATGTTCCTAAACTTATATTAAAAGGGGACTATATTATATTACTTACCAATACTAGAAAGTTTATTCTGATCGGCCAGCAGTTGTTCACTCATTGTGTGCAGTGCATTTGTCTTGTTTGACACCAGATTGTATTCATCATTTAACTTGTTCAAGTCAGACATTGTAGCAGAGATCTGCAATGTAATCATAAATTCCCATTAATACTCAAAAATTTAATGAAATACCATTTTATTTCTTATAATTGACATTATTTTCTATAAACATTAATAATTAAAACCATCCATTGGGGATATGTGTATAGACCACACTAAAAATTTACAATTGAATGATTTTGATATACATATCTATAATGTTAATTTTTTTTTGTCATTGAACAAATGCAAGATAAATCTGTAGTGTTAATTACATAGGTATGACTTAACATTTATGTTATGTAAGGAAAAATCAGCCTTTCCTAACATTTAATTTAGTCTAAGGCAATATATACTATGAACACTTTCATCATCATCATCATCAGCCTATCTCAGTCCACTGCTGGACATAGGCCTCCCCAAAAGAGGGTTTATGCCCATAAT
>DWDT01005114.1:0-10671 GCA_018245595.1 Microceris scylla
TTCGAAACTAGTCGGACCATCCCGAAAAACGCACGTGAGTTAAGCCGTTACATATATAATCATGTGTATAAATACTCACGAAATATTGAATAGTATAGGATTAGTATTTAAGCAGCAATAAGTTTTACTTATTATTTACAGTTGCCAGAGAATTAGGAGCAGGCCGAAACAGGGTCTAAAATAACTAGGTGTAACTAAATCCTAGCCAACATTACAAATTTGTAGATAAAATAACTTGATGAACATTTTCCTTGTTCATATCCGAACCGCTTGTTACTATGTTCAATATTAATTATTAAATACTATTGAACATGGTAAAGCGAATGCCGGCTATGTACGAATATTACTCAACAACACTGCTTAACTAAACTAAAACGTATTGTCTAAATACAACTAGAAGTTCATCTATTTTAAGGGTACGCGTGATCTTGTCTTGTTATTTTCGCCATCCATAACGCGCCCACCAACGCCAATAACTGCAAAAATAAAAATATGTAATACAACATGGAGAGGCCTATGTCCAGCAGTGGACGAGAGTAGGCTGATGATGGTGATGATGATGATGATACAACATGTAAGTGGCCCTTTGCTACAGTGATTCGAAACATGGCCACTGAGTTAAATTTCCACTCAAGGCAAACATTTGTCAAACGAGTACAAACAAGGGTTTGTTCTGCGTCTGTAAAGGATGTATAGAAATAATTTTAAAGAACCAATAAAAAAACTGTAACAAATCTTAGACTCCTTCGTGCCCGCAATGTTCCTGCCCTACCCTCTTGAGTACCTAAGTTACTAACCTGCATTAGTACTAAAAACACTCCCGTGATGCCTATAGCCGCAGCGTGATTCTGCACCCAGTTGCCAAAGGCCTCTGAGCATCCCGTGGGAAAAGCGTCAGAAACATTACAGGAGAAAGTGTGCACTGTCCCGTACACGTGACTGCAGCAGCTCACGGGTACCCCCTGGGTGTCCTGGGTGCCCAAAGGACCCAACCAATCACTGGCATTGAGTACGCCGCAGCAACTGAACTGAAAATATATTGAGATTTATGAAGGATAACCAATGTTTTAATAGAACAAGAGGAACTAGGTTTCTAAATCTTATTTAGAATATATGACGAAGATAAAGTTGGATATATGCCTCATTAGCCCTATATGCGCTATTTGGCATCTACTGGAACAAAATCCTGTAATCTTTAATTTTTATGTCATATCAATGGGCTCCTTATTTTAAAGTTGTTAGATACATAAATCACAGGAAACAAATGGTTGTACCTTCTGAACAGTACGATATTGAATGATTTTTAAACTCAACAATAGAGGGCGTTGTTACATAAAACAATCAATGACATAAGACATAACACGTATGTCTTATGTCATTGATTGTATAATATTAAAATTATAATGTTTTAAAAACTATCATTCTCTTACGTACTCTATACCTATCTACATTTACTTCCCTATGTATTGTTCCTATTTAATTTGAAATGTCATTTATGAGCAAAATATATACCTATTTCAAAACAAAATATTATTTTTTGCTTCTTTCAAGGTAAATATAAATCGGATAGGTATTTAAAATAAGGTCACATGTAAATACCTCAAAGCTCGATCTTAGGAGCCCAAGTTGACCCTATCTGCCTTTGGCGCATCCTGCTAAATATAATACTAGGCTCTGGCGACTAGCTAATCGCGGATAGTACATTCTACATATGCAGAACTATCTATATGGACATGTACATTATGTATCTAGAGTGTGCATGTCCAACATGGGTTCCAACCATGGACAAATACTAGTGAAGCACAAGCAGTGATTAAGAATAGAGACTTACGTCTTCTTGAACTTCATCCCATAGTTTCGTGACCTCTACGCTCTTGTTTGTGCCGTATAGTTCCATGGTGCTCATCAGTTGCTGCTGGACTAGCGCCACCGCGTTCCCTTTTAGCACGTAACCAGCAATACACGCCGACAGTTGGAAAATGAACATCAACACCATCGCTCCCGCGAACTGGAATAACCGAAATGTGAAAATATTAAAATTTACAGTATTTTTCTAAGATGCATGCAGACTTAAATTACTAAGGTCAAGACACTACTATCTAGACGCTAAAGCTTAGATTGACCTTCTTTCGTTCCCATTTACGAGACGGGTCGTAATTTTTTTATTTTAACAAACACTGGGAAAGAGATTCATCACACGTAATGCCTCACATATAAATGTTTCATTGCAATGCCATAGTACAACTTTAATAAATAAATAACAGTAACCTTAATAAGTAATAATTGCAGTTAGAAGTAATACTCTTAACATCAAATCTTTATATTCATACATTTACAATTTAAAAGCGAAAATTATTACTGGGTTTTTCTAAGTTAAAATCGTTTTTATTCATGTAGGAGTACCTACATCCTTATACCAATGTAACAAACCGGTTTTTAAATTTGTATGTACCCTATTTGTGTGCACTAATGAATCACTATGTATATTATTGTCTTTAAATTTAATATTTCTTCATTAGTCAAAATTGTACGCTTTTGAGTTATAACATTGTTAAACTACTATAATTCCCAATAGACTTACCCTTAGTAAAGGTGTTGCAACAGAATCATCGCCTATTCTATGTATATGACGTTTATCATAACACGTGAAAAATGGAAATGGTTAGTACGCTCTTCCACCTACCCCTTCGAGGAAGTACAAGCGTGATGTTATGTTATCTCAACAAAAACAGGGGGGAGGACAAAAACGCTTCTAGAAAACGAACTGTCATTAACCTATGATACATACCTATGTTTTTACATTTATGTTATCGTAATTTTTAGTAAATAACGTCTAACAATAAAATAATCTACAAGTCATATTATGATGGATTAATCAGCCGTTAGGCGAACATGTTTAAAATACTTGATCAATTACACACGTTAATAGGTATTGGTTGGTGTTTATCTTGTTCGGACTAAAACTTTTTCCTTATCAAGGTAGGAGTTATTAGTGTGCGTGGCGTCCCCCGTGCCACACCGTATACATTTGCCTTCATTACCTTTGTTATCGATCATATTTTGTATAGTTATTCATTGTCACAATAGAATAACTAGTTAAATGTATTTGTAGAATAGATACAATTGTTGTTATATTTGGTTGTGACACAATATTGCTATATTTTGCGTTGCGTTGCGTTGCGTTGTTATATTTCGTTGTCTAAACGATAAAAATAGTAGTAGGTATTTATATACTTTAATCAAATCGTCCGTATTTAATTCGTTTATCTTACTAATGACTCATTTTTACATGCGGTTATAAGAGGAGCTATATGCTATATCATCATCATCATCATTATCATTATCAGCCTACTCCCGTCCACTGCTGGACATAGGCCTCTCCAATAGCACGCCACTTATTACATACTGCAGTGCAGTTACCATATTGAAAAAAAAAATCATTACAAAATAAACGCTTACTTGCACGAACCCAAAAAAAGATTTTGCGACGCGCACAAAATTTGACTTCATTAAAAAACACAACGAAATCGCCATAAACAATTTCAGAATCACAAAATGGCCGCATTCTTCAAAACCGCTAATCCACATTCGCGCAGCAAAAAATTCGTAACCGCCAGGCAAATTTAATGACCCCAATTATAATAACAGCGCCTTCGAGTTATAAATTAAGCGATAAAATAAAGCGAATGTTAAGCGAAACAGCTCTCATAAATTAGAGAAACACCTCTGGGGTGTATAAAATCCAATACTTCCTCTTCATTACAAACAATGGCTTGGTCACCAGGCAATGGGCCGTGAGATTGTGGACTTATCGAGCCACCCCTTTTAATGAGCTTATTTATCATTGTATATACAATAAAACAAATATATATATCTTATATTAAATAATTAGGCTTTTAGGCTTTCGGTATTCTGACACACCCCGGAAATGGCTGCCGTAATTATAAAAAAATAAAACAAATACAAACGTAGAGTCCAATCGTCTAAAGCGGTTACGATCATGTTTCCTTAGCGATTAAATTATTTTGACCTTAACCCGTCTCATTTTGAAAGGAGACCAACATTCAAAAGAGGAAGAGGGAGATAAAAGAATTGTTAATGAAGATCATGATAAAAATTATATTTTGAAATCTGAACAAATTTTTTTCTTAATCAAATCCGATCCATATATTTTAAAACAATTGGTTACATAATTATGTATCCCCATATGTAATTAAGGTATAGCATATATAGATTAAAAGTAACAGATATGGTCCATCTCCCATAACATATATAGCCCATAATCTTATAGGTTAGATTTGTATAAATGTTCATGGACCGCCAAGCGACATAATACCTATCAGGTTATATCATTTGCAATTACCACTGAGACTTTAGGACTCTGATGAGAAATATTTTCCAATTTCCCTATCTATTCCTATTCAATGCGGCGTTCCCTCTCTAAATCCCGGGAGCGCACTACATCACTCGTTTCGCGATTCTTCTCATTAGCATTTAAATTAATTTTATTTCATTTTAATATTACCATTCCACGCGCCCATCGCCCTTGGGTCGCTGCTCGCTTACGTATGGATGAGGTAGCAACTTCTGGAATCATAACTCTTGATATTTATTAATGAAAATTATATTTTTATAAAAATTCTCTGTAACATTCCAAAATTATAATATTATAATTTATTACATAAGTTATCTTTTTAGGTACAGGTTTAGAAGGAATGGATTTGTAATATACTATATCATCAGGCCAGCTCTCTTCCGGGGTGGATAGAGAGCAATAAGGATTAAATACATATGTCAATTGTTACAGGTCTAATATGCTTTTTCTCCGTTTATCCTTAATTTAATATACACCGCTTTTAGAGACTTCTAACTCCCTGTAAGCTACTATCTGCTCATGATAAACGCAACGTTATCCTGAAATAATCAGCTCAATTGGCAGTCTAACTGTATAAACCGATACACAAATTAGTTATATGTATTGACATAGGTGGTCCCATTTCCTCTAAGCGAAATCTCAATACACCAGTGGAAGACCAAATATAACATGAAAACATTAATCCTAGTCTGTGAATAAAAACGTAAGATACCATAACTTTTATATTAGATACAAAAACTTTTACTTCGAATGAAATACGATATAAACAAAACTGAAGAAAATATTAATAAATATAAAAGAAGCGAACGTTCAATTAACGAAAATTATAACAAAAATAAAAACTCCGCCTTAAGTAACGTTCAAGACCGAATGCTATTACCAACGGGAACAAACTTTGTCAAATAAAATAAGTGAAATATTTAAGCTTTGTTGGCCAATTTCCCGAAATGAGACAGTTGGAGATTTTTTATAGCTACATTTATTAGAGGAACAATAATGAATAAAGTATTTTAAGTTGAGAGGTTAATTTTAAATATAATAATCAAAGTATACGAAAAATGAAAAAAATGTAATCGTTATTGGGTTCTGGGAATAAGCACAGATATTTATATTAAAATTATTATTAATGCGATTCACATCGTTTTACAATGAGAAATAGATGAATTGTTTACGACTTAGTAACTGTAGCTGCTCACTTTAAACTTCTTCATAATACGAAGTCTCTCAATTCGTACTTGGGCCAGGTGGCTAACTATAGCCAAATGCCTATTTCGTTTTGAGGGGAAACCCGTGTCAAAGTGTGCAATGTTAAAAACATTTTATGAATGTACAAGTGTCAAAAATTTTATTGTAAAAAGATATCATTAATTGCAATCTCTTTTTACATTACTACAAGTGACATGTAATTTATGAGCCGTCATCACTAAGAGTTTTTCGTTTTTACAAAACTGTATCATAACTTTTTAAACAATACATATATATATAAAACGTATGTAGATATAGAGAACTAACTAGAGTTAAATAAGAACTGTTTACTTTCCAATAACACGAGCGATAATGGTCTACATAGAGCTGACGACACTGGCAGAGCCAGCGTAATAGTCTAGATGTTATCTAGACTGCAATGTGCATACAATGAACACTTACGACGGTTAAGGTGTGAAAACGATAAGCTTCACCATTCATTGCTACGTACTTGAGAACATAAAAACTAACGATCACAATAAACCCGCATTGGATAACGTTTAACATCGTTAATGAACAGAAATACCAGCTTTTTAAAGTGTGATTGCTACACGTACTCGTGGACCGTAAAATGCGATTATAGCATTTATTTTAATGGGATATGTTGATGGCACACCAGTTTTACTGATAAGTTATTAGTAAACCCGTATAAATCTAAATGGATATTTCATCAAACATATATAGCTAATGCTAATCTAAGGATCACCCAATAATAGATGAAATAACAAATCTTATGTAGTTTGTCAAGAAAGCAATGAATTTACTTAGATCAAAACCGCCAAACTTGGACACACCCTAATGAAAGTTGAACCGAATAATGCAGCTCATTATTGATCGTTTTTATTTCCCGTTATACTCTATGTACCTTATGTACACTAAACTGAAATCGAAACAAGTATTATACATGTATAGTTCCCATCTTATCACGAATTGGATATCTTTGTTAAGCAATCTTTAGCCGGAAATTAAGAACGGAGATAAAAGACAGTTTGAAATTGCCTTAGAAACATGCAATTACTGCTGTTTGGATAAATGTATTGGTATCATCAACGTATCCAAACAATGTATCTAAGCAATGGTTCCGTCTTTGTTTGTATACATTGATGACACCGAATTATGTACTGTATACAATTTAAAAGAAAATTAATTTAATTCGTAAAGAAGAAGACAGCGGGAAGCTGCCGAACTCGAAAGGCCCAGGACTGGAAGGAGTGGCGCCGATTAGGGGAGGCCTGGGTCCAGCAGCATATCTAGAGGCTGACGATGATGATAATGATGATACACTTTACTCATTAGCTTTATTCTGGATTGTAATTGACTATGAACTAAGAATTAATGATTAATAAACAAAATCAAGGAAAATTACTAGACCAGAGACCCGTAAAACGAGGCACACTGAATATGAACTGGTTAATAAGATACCCGTAGAGCCAATAGTTAATGATTGGCTCCTTGATCCGGACTTGACTGCTGCGCCGGAGTCAGGAGTTTGATTCAAAAGAGTATAATTATGTTTTATGTCTGGGTGCAACAAAATAAAAAAGCGTGCTATGTATATGTATTTTTATAAGTATAAAATCTATTTTATTAGCAATCAAGTTACCATAACCCTAACTCTACCCACTTTGGGATAAGATAGCCGTGTCTGATATAATTATAACGACATAGCTGTTTAAACAAACATTTACGTACCAGTACCGTTGTTACAATCTAATGAAACAGATTTAATCGGTACTGAATAAATTATTGATGAAATCACAGCGGGTCCGATTCACCTCTTGTTGCGATTGGCCTAAAAACCTCTTGATCTTAACGCGCCACTCAATTAAGCCGCTGAATTAATGAGATACAGAAATATAAGAGAACCAATAATGAAAGACACGGTCGAATTGAGACGTTTTTAGTATTATAGCGGATGGCAAGAATAGTCTTATAACGGTTTATATACAATCGTGTCAACAAATAATAATACAAATAAATGTGTGTGTGGTTTGCGTTTGTGCGTGCGTACATACATGTAGGTGTGCGTGTGTGTGTGCGTGCTGAATGCATGTATGCTTGCGAGCGCATGCGCTCGTGTGTTTAGATCATGTGATCTAATTGTAGTTGACCAAGTCATGTCTTTAAAAACGTTTGTATAAATTTTGTAACTTAACCGCCATTGTTTCCATAAATACGCATGACTCCAGCCTGTTCGTAATTAAATCTAAACCATACATAAATTCCCTTTCCTAATTCCAGTTGAATTGAGATCGATGCAATTGGATGAAATAGCATACAGATATGTCCGTAACTTTACGACCAGCCATTAGCGTGATGTATCCATTATTTGGAAATAAATAATTCCAAACCAATCATAAGTGGTTTTAAAAGTCATTGTAATATTGAAAAAATATTTAAGTTTTCTTGAGCCAAAATAGTCAGGATTCTTAGTGGTTAGACGCGGGAACTAAGAACAGATCCTGTCAGTTAGCTGCTGGCGTATTTCCAGAACTCGAACGTTGTACACATCTGGAAATATTCAACGCTGTATCGCTTCTTTTATTGCATTAACATGTTGCCTGTGGACAATAACTTCCTCTAACGGCGATCGGATATCCTACAGCTTAACTGAGTATTTTTGGTATTATACCTATTCTGATTATATGAAGATTAACTACTAGAATGTGGAAGAAGCACATCAGATCTATATCGGTAGAAATATTTGGCAGTCCATACGCTCGGGCTACATTGTAGGCGTCTGGCATGACGATACAATAACAGTCAATTAAGTACTGAACTATGACCTTAAACCTCTCATTCTGAGACGAAACCCATGTTCCATATTCTCTGAGAATGTCCGATACATGACCGAACTGAAATAAATCAGTACACTTTATTTCAGGCCATATCTGTGTATGAAGAATGATTAGTATGCAGCTGTTTATCATAATCGGATAGTAGCTATAGAGAAAATGGAACGTGAAAGATAAATAGCAAATTATTTTTTCCAGTATTTTGAAATCATTACCAGCCTATTCCCGTCCACTGCTGGACATAGACCTCTCCAATGGCACGCCACTGAGCTCGCTCTTCAGCTTTTCGCATCCAACCACTGCCACTTTGCGTATATCGTCACTCTACCTAGCTGGAGGGCGTCCTATACTACGTGTGCCAAGTCGCGGTCTCCACTCTAGAAATAATAAACATAAAATATCTTACTTTTGAACGCGGCTTTAGCTATTTTTGTGTACTGACATTTAGCTGACATTTACACATGTAAGCATTGTAATATGAATGTAATTCAATATGATATAGTCTTCATCATCATTCACGATAACAATCGTCGTGAGGGTTCAATATTACATCATGATAAATCGTGTACCTACATCACTTACCTACACTTGTTATTAATTAAATCAACAAATAAAGTAATTATAATTTGTTATAAAAGAATAAATGAGTGAATAAGTGAACGATTCAATGAGTGGATAAGTGAAGGCGTGAATGAATAAATGAATGAATGACTGAATGGAATAATGTTCTACGAGTACTAACGAACGAATGCTAGAATTACTAAATGAATAATTGAACAACATTTATTTATAGTGTCAATACTAAATATGTATTGAATCACGGTTTCCTACTTTAATGGCTTTATTTCTTTTACCATCTGAGTGCCCTTATCACATTACGGATCGATTGCAACTTGCCAGTATTTTAGCTACTAGTAATGTACGTACTACACATTATTGTATCTACTACTACAGTAATGTATTGTATCTCCTAGTAGTATATCTACTATATCATAAACTACGAACTCTTTTACTAATGTGGGACATACTATGTGTTGGACATACTCTTTACAATACATAATTTTTTTGCATGTCGTTGTCGAGTGGTTCTAAACGTGACTTCTAATTGAAAGGTCCTGGGTTTCATCCCTGAGTCGAGTACCATTCAGTTTTTTTTCTCTATTTCATAGACGGACGTAAATCTTAATAGTGAAGCGCGGGAGTGCGCTACACTCCTCTGCCTACTTCTCCGGGGCTTACAGGCGTGATGATGTTACGTTATCTTAAAACATATTTTATGTTTGTAATAATTATAAAAACACATAATTAAAAAGCTAACTCCTGACCTAATTACCTTGGAAGAGATAAGAAGAAACGTGGAGAATAGTCATATACATAACACAGAACTACACTTGCTCATTAGGAAAATGCATACATGTAAACTTACTTGCTCCGAGATCAGGAGCTGGATAATTTTAATTCCAACGTCTTATTTAAACGCGCTCTGTTTGAGCTTAATTAAGGAACAAACAAAGTACGAGACGCTGTTACACATATATGTTACGTTAGAAAACAAACGCAAACGAACATCAGTATATTCTATAACACTATGGAATATTTCAGTTTGTTAACCCCTTGACTATGATTATTTGTTAGAATCGTTACGAACCGCAAATCATAAGAAACAATCGAAATTGACCCTTATGTTGTTGGGCTAAAGATCAATCCGACCGCAAATGATATTGTATGTGCGTGCGAAATTGACATGCGTTTAAAACAATTGAATTAAAACCTAATATCCATTAACTTAAGGTGCACATAACATATTGGGAGCACATCGGTGAGTGTTTCGCGAAACAGGAAATAGCAGAACTCGAACCAAAATTAGGTTTGGTTTGACTCAGTTAAGTTACGCTTTGATGGAACTAAAATAAGTTCATTGGGTGTTCCATCTTGTTTGCGCTGTATCGAATTGTTTTCATACGTAAACATTGGTTTATAATGAGTAACACGCTCACATATAAACACTTGCTTTTCATGTGGTATGATTCCAAAAGAAGAATATTAGATTAGTAAGAAAAAAGATATTAGGATTTTAGGCGGGCGTGCTACAGCCCAGGCTGCATCTATCTAGCTTTCCATCAAGCGACATTGCAGCCAAACGCGACCCTATTTCTGCATAAAAATATGTATTACTTTTCAGTGGAAACTGCTGATCTCTGTACTGTATGTTCGCGTTATGATTTTGGGAGCTCATGAGGAAGGACCTCGTACAGG
>DWDT01005115.1:0-10670 GCA_018245595.1 Microceris scylla
GATAAAGAATGCTGATCAATATAATTATATATTTCTGTGTGTGTGTGTGTGCGTGTGTGTGTGTGTGTGTGTGCGCGTGCGTGCGTGCGTGCGTGAGTGCGTGCGTGTGTGTGTGTGTGTGTATATATACTTGAATATACTCCGAAAATGTAATAAAATAATAATAACATATTTATGTTACTTTATTAAATATATTAACATCGACCTAAGCCGAGCTAAATTTAAATCTAAAACGGATGTCCAATATATTACTTTTGTCAGTTTCAGTAAATAGGTCGCTGGTAACGACCCCAAATCGACTTTCAGCGTAGCGCTGAAACTTAACACTTCATACACAAAGTGTCTAATTTTATATTCTATGTCGTTTTTGTGTTCGCTTAACACGTTCTGTGTCGGAAAATATAAGATTTTAAAGTGAAATATGTGAGGGGGCAACATGAACAAGTTAAAAATTAAATCATTCACTTCGTATTGTCATTCAGACAGAACATGACAGAGCACGTTCTACAAGTGTGTATAAAATGACAAGTGCTCTGACATAACAGCTGGTTATTGGCCTATTTTATTTTTCTTCTTGTTTTGAAAAGGAATCAAAGCTCCAAATAAAAAAAAATCTGATCAGTATGAGGTGGGTTGCTCTCTGTTAACAATGGAAATCTTCCATATGTTAAATCAAATACCGTCCAGTTGAGGCAACAAACAGTTTGAAAAGAACGGCAGTTATCAACCTTATAAATGGAAAACCAATTAATTGATCGATAAAACGTTTTCTAGGTAAAATTAAAATTTAGAACAGCATTTATAATTTATTGTTTCATCGTAGCGAAAGCAGGTGACATGGCCAGTATGTTTAATATTTAAAAACGAAATTGCATGGAGCTAAAGTTTCCGCTAATCCAATATTATAGATCCATAAATGAATGTAGGTCGACTCGAAAGGGAATATTTAAGAAGACGGCGAATAAAAAATTAACCTCGCCGAGCGAAGAAAAAGAATTTTTAAAAGAAAAAAATGTATGAATTAGAATGAATACAGAGAAAGCAAAATTAAGAAAAGAAATTCTCGGTTAGTACGATCAAAGGTACGGTGCATTTTCTTTGCGCAGTTTGATTTAAAACTTTGTTAAATTACATTTTTTTTTTCACTTTGAAATTTCGTTTTGTACGAAATATTTATGCGCAATTTAAAGTAGGTATTTCTATAGTTAAATTTTTGGAAAACTTTCGTGTTCAAAATGACATTTTTATACGGACAATATACGCGCCACGATTTAACAAAAGCGAATTAATTGTCTGTGGTTATGTTGCCATGTCTTTTATTAATTTTTGATCACTTCGGCGCCAAGAAAGTGCTCATTGTATATGCTTCGTTTTAATAAAATATGACTAGAACAAATTACGTCGTGGGAAACAGCCAGGCTGAATTTATATTTGTACTTAAGTAATAAATACCCTAGATTGATAGATAATTGATATCCGTGAAGCGTCCTATCTACGAGTATGTAGACGATTCAATAGAAGATTTGTATATATATACGGAAATTGTATAAAGAGTACCTTTAAATGTTTCGTGAGTGTTTATATAGATGATTATTCTCGTATATGTACCGGCTTAACTGATGAATGTTCTTTCGGGATGTCCCGACTCGTTTGGGACCTAGATGCAATCGGCGATAGCTCATGAAGAAGGCCCTAGTCTAGTTCCGAAACTAGTCGGGTCATCCCGAAAAATATACATACGTGCGCTAAACCGATACACTTATAATCATGAGTCATCAACCTTAAAAATAAAAGTTTTGCAATGCATAAGATAAATAAGATACAGTACCGAATATTTATTCTAAAGTGGATATACATAGCTTGGTAAGTTAGAGATGTGTTCCAATGATCCGAACTCAATACCTAACTGCAGTACTCTAAACATGTATACATATATTATCTGTTGCTGAATACATCTATGTAATGTTTTCATTATATACGGACGTTCGTAATTACATATATACCAGTTTACCTGTCCTAGTTTTTGTCTCCCTCTCACTTTAATACTTTAATAGACTATAAACATCCACGTCAGTAGCAGCAAGGGTTATTTTAAGGTTATTACGAGCATATAAACGTCTAACTGCTATTCTTTAGTAAATAAGTAATGAAGTACGACCAACTACGAACTAGGGTTCCGACTGACCTCGTTCCAAACGCTTTATGGACTAATACATCAAATTATATAGTCACAAAGACAACTTTCAAGGAAATATTTTATTATTTATCGTAGAAATGAATTGTTTATTTCGTAATCGATATGTTTTCTGCTTTGTTGTTTGTTATTAGACTCGTTTGTAGTTAGTGATAGTGCCACGCCCATTAAAACTCCTTATAATATAATAAGAAGCTCTTTTTTGTTTTGGCAATAAGGCAAAGGCTTTGCGATGTGAGACGCTTCAACCAACACAAGTTATTCTTTTAATAAACATTTTACTAATAACGTTTCTATTTACTAACACAATTTACTATTAAAAGGTGCGAAAAGCCGTGCCCTGCGATCTCTAACTCGCATGCCCAGCGTGGAGATTACGGGCATAAACCCCATTTTGGGGGAGGCCTATGTCCAGCAGTGGACTGAAATAGGCTGATAACGAACGAACGAAGTCTACCAACCCGCACTTGGCTAGCGTGGCAGAATATGGGCTTAACCCTCAACCCCCTTATGAATGCACAAGATAAGATTGCGAAATTTTGTTTTTATGATTATTCAAAGTTTTATACTTCTTAGAATATAACTGGTACTGTGAATAAACATTTTATATGTGGGTAATCAAATGAAATCTTTCAATAAACTCATAAAGAGTACTTTGAATGCGAAAAGTGTCAAATTTATTGGTGTATTGAATAAATAATAATAATCGATCCATTTGTCATTCCGCTGTTGGAATATGGGTCTCCTCTCATATTGAGTGGGACAAGGCTATAGTTTGCCATGTTGGCCAAAAGCGGTTTGGCAGGGTGAATCGATTGTGACTTAAAAAGCTGTCTTTATTTCAATGTTGCTATTTACACACTACCTACATGCTAAACGACTGAATCAATGAAACCTTTAATGGAAGGTAAATGACGTTTCAAACACTTAGGTCGGAATAGGCAGAGAGAGACGATCAATAACACGATTAAGTGACAGTATGTTCATTTATAGGTACGGAAGGCCAACGAATTCGCAAGTAATCGCTTGATCAACACAAAGTAACTCGAGAGCTGTTTTGCCAAAGGCAGAAAAGGTTATTTTTTGTTGCCTTTTGTCTTAGTACAATCTACGTAAGTATTACAGTAACACTTTTATAGTATTTTATACTAAGAAATAGTAGTGCGGAATAACATTTTTGGAAGTTATAGCGCTTTTTAATAACTACACT
Source organism: Microceris scylla (assembly GCA_018245595.1). NCBI lineage: Eukaryota > Metazoa > Arthropoda > Insecta > Lepidoptera > Hesperiidae > Microceris > Microceris scylla. The sequence continues at coordinate 3,405 of DWDT01005115.1, forward strand.
ATGGGAGAGCAACAGATATATTTTCATGCCCATACGTACCTATAACAGGCGTGTATATTCGCAATTCGTCCGATACTAAACTTACGACCGAAAGTTCAATGACCGCTACAGACACCAAAATTCTTCGGCCATACTAAAGACAGTCTAGATATTTTATTTGGAAGACTTTTCTATTCCCAACTACAGATTTATACTTAGGTATAATATTTGACGTTTTGTTAAATGTACCTACTTAAATAATTATGTATTTATTATTTAAGTAGGTCCTTAAGATAATGTGTTGCGACTGTTATAGATAGGTACATATGAAAGTAAGTTTTCCTCGAATATCCATGTGGATGTAATTATTTTATTTGGCACATACAGATTTCAAAATGACATTGCAAAAACAGCCTGTCATTTGCAGAGTCACTCCAAATGCAATGCGTATTTGTTCAGTTGCAAATGTATTTGTTCAGGTAAACTTGCTATAATTTATTGTTTTGCAATGTATTCATTTAGGTGTGGTAATGTTGGAAGTTATTTACTTAATAATTCTAGGAAATTAATCACACAGTGCCTTAATCAAATTAACTGACCTCCAAGAAATGCATACTCACTGCACGTTCGTCATTCTTTAATGACTAATGGTCTTTGTTTCGTTACCTATATGTAGTTATGACAGTTAAGTTTACTTGCATAATTCACTTCCAGTCGTCAATCTGAGTTTGTAGAAAGACGTTTAGGATTGTCACAATGGGATTTAAAGTGGTAAATATCGTTGTTTTAACTCTGGTTTTGCTTGTAGTTAAAACTACAGCGCTACCCAGAGACAAAAGTGTTGTGAATGCAGATTTTAAGGAAATATTGTCAGATAATCACGACTTTTCCAGTACGAAAAATTCTACAGTCAATTTTCTAGAAACATCAGGTAATGGTACGTATAGCAAATAATTAACTATATTATTCGGCCTTAATCTCTGAGACTAGTACTAAGTATAATAATTGCTATATTTTTAATTTGTGAACGTATTATGCGTGAAGCGTTTTAATTTTTAAAAGTTTAATTTAATTTGAATGTTATTTTTTCGTATTGAAAACCGCACTCAGGTTTCATGCGTTTCGAATATTAATTGGATAAGCTTTCAATTTATTTACTCAAAACGCGCGGTAGACATTATTTATTTTACTGTTAAATGTTTTCTGAGTGTTTATATACCTACATGCTTGAAGATGTACTGATTTAACTCACGTAGGTACATTATGTCGGGATCCGATGTATGTAGCGGACCCTGTGGCAAACACACATATATTCCTGTTTGCGAACTGTTTTCATTTTTATGCCTCTAGAGTTGAATAATAAAATATTTTCTTTCGCAGAAGTTAATCGACCAGGACACCTAGCATGCCAATCTGAGGACTCAATCCCGGATCCAATATGCGAAGAACACTGTTTCCCTAAAGGGTATAAATATGGCTTATGTATAAGTAGGGTGTGCGTTTGTGTATAAGTGATGATTTATAGTCATTCAAGAATTTCAAATAAATTTTTTTTTTTGTGAAGGTGTTCACTTTTATTTCATTTATAGGTATGTATTAATAAGAAAATAACGAATATTGACGTGTCTTTTTCTGCTTGTCTTTTCATTAGGGTTGATAAATAAAAAAAAATTGCAGGATTTTAATTAAATAAAAGCATGTTGATCGCCTTCATGGCTGTATTAACGTAGATCTCTTTGCCTTTTGTGTAGGTATATTGCATATAAGACTTTTGAAAAAAAAGTTACCTTTTCCATTTTTTGTAAACTGAAGTATATTGAGTTTGTTGATAGATTATAATAATCGCGTCAGGGCAATTTTTTTTTCATAGATACTTCTTTCATGTTTCTTCTGTATCCTTCTCCAACCAATTTTTCATAACATTTGGAAAAAAATTGAAAAAAAAAAAATCAAATTATTTACTTTGGTTTAACAATTACTTAAATTTCGACCGAAAAGCGCACTGGTTTCCTAAAAAAGGCTTTATTCACCTAATTTTAATATAATATGCAAGGCATTAAAGATGATTAACTGGTACTTCAATTGAATTTTATTATACTACATATATATACATAAATAAAGCGAAAAGGGGGCGCTTCGAGTGAAAGAGAAACGTGAATAAATCTAATGAAAAACCTTTAGAAAAACATAATTGGTTTTAATCAATAAACTTTATTTAAACATAACTAAATGTAATATAATTAATTAGGAATTTCATCATCACTAAACAGAGTTTGTTTTAGTGGGCACATATTACATATAACCCACAAGCTCTTGTTGATTTTCGATGCCAATACATATATTGACATAATATGACATTGCGTCAGTGTCACATTTTTTACACAATCATTTCTTAGGAAATATTTTTTTACAATTCTAATAGCCTTTTCCGGTACCGTCGATACATCGTAAATTTGCTTAATCCAATTATTTTAATCATGTCCAATACCCCCCGCTACACATAATGTTGGTAAACCCAATAATCCAACACTAAAAGTTATTATCCACTAAGCGGCTGTACACGGGTGACTGCAGTAGCCATCAGCTTGCCTAAAAGCAACCCCGTTCACGACTTTTTCTCATAAAATAAATTTATGTATCAAAAAAGGAATTTGTCTGTATTTGCTGTCAAAAAAACAATGGCAAACGAAAAAACAATGGATTTTAAATATATCCTTATGGATATCCTTAGGGACGTCCCTAGTCGACATCCGTTATTAAGGGATCAATGATAAAATCATTATGGCCGTTCCATAAGTAGTGATGCCATGTCTATAAGGATTTACAAGAGTTTACAGGACACAAAAACTAATGACGAGTATGTACGTGTACGATTATCAGTAAATTTCACGGTTCGGTACGGATAACAAAATGGCCTTCAAATCGCGCGCGGCTTATTTGGTAGTGAGCAATGTACATTAAATTTGGGCAAATATTTCTGTTCTATTGCAGTGCGATAAGTTCGGAGTCAAGTGTCACGTCATGAGTAGAATTGATCTGTACAACTAGGAAATGTTCGCGACCAGTCTCCCATATCTAGACGCTTGGTGGAAAATGGCTAGAAAATACTGTAACGTAATATGTACTAATACCGACTTCCATATCATTTAGAATTATTATTTTTTTATCACTAATATAACGACGCTATTAATAACACATTACTTGGATTTCTCACTGATAGTTATTGTGTCTAAATGATTAATTGTCGGAATTGTTTTAGACTTCATATGTATATTTTCCGTACAAATGAGGTTTGTCTCTTCTTTGATAACATTCCAACTGAAATCAATGTCTTCTTGCGTGATTAATTGAGAACATACTACGAAACGAATAATATTTCGATTTCTGTATTTACCGGCCACCATGAATAATTTCTTCTTTTCTATTATGTTATCTAAAAGTTTCTTTGTTATATTGTCTCCGCCTTCTAATCTGAAACACACAAGACCCATCGCTGGCTCTGGCTCTACAATAAATCTATTGTCTAACCTTACCAGTTTAGCAAAATATTGTGCAAGGCCGATGTGATTTCTAATATGTCTTCGGAGACCTTCGGCACCGTATATTCTCAAAACCATCCAGAGTTTAAGGGCTCTAAATCTACGACCAAGAGGCATTTGCCAGTGTCTGTAATCGGGAATTTTAACGTCGCTTTTAACATCTTCTAAGTATATTCTTTGTACGTCAAATGCATTTATTAGATCATATCCATTTTTCACCCACATAGCCGAACAATCAAAGGTTACTAGTAACCACTTGTGTGCGTTGACATCAAATGAGTCAGCATATTCAACGCCTTTCATCAAATGTCTATATTCAGGACAAATGAATGCTGCGCCAGCGTAAGCTGCGTCCACGTGCAACCAAACATTCTCTTTCTGGCACAGTGGACCTATTTCATCGAGGGCATCGAAGGCACACGTCCCAGTGGTTCCTAAGTTAGCAACAACATAGCAAGGAATGAGCCCTTGAGCTTTGTCTTCTTCGAATGCTTTCTCCAAAGTTTCTCCGCGAAGCCTGCCGTTAGTGTCTGCTTTTAAAAGTCTCATTTTCATGGAACCGAGGACGCTAGCTTTTTCTACAGACGAATTACATTGATCAGATGTATAAGCTATAAGTTTGCTTTTAATTAAATCTTCATCCAAACTAGGGTTAGTTTCTTTGAGTCTGCGAATCATTTTATCTTTAGCAACGAGAAGACCTACCAAAGTGGCTTCACTTGCAGAGCCCTGGAAATAAAAATTGGTTTACGTTTCGGACCAGTTTATCCCATCATGATGAGCTTTATGTTAATGAAAATTGAAATAGTATATTAAAATATAAAAAAACCGCGAAATTACGCCTGTAATTTCTGAAGGGGAAGGTCGAGGAGTGTACTACACTTCCATGTTTCACTAGTTAAGTCCCAATTGGAATAGGTGGTGAGCCTATTATACAATTTGGTATTCAATTATATCGTAAAACTTGGTTTGAATGTGAAAAGCCCAACAAGCTGCTAAGTAGTTAGCTGCTACAGTGTTACCTGAATAACACCTCCACCGGGACCAGACGATGAATTGAGGAATTCGTCAGGTAATCCAAGCATCTTTCCCAACCAATTCATGGTGACAACTTCCAATTCTGTGCACGCTGGACTAGCCATCTGTAAAAAAAACAAAAAAAATATATATTTAATGAGCTTGAGACAAATTAATTAAGAGGTTAAAGAGATTGGTTAAAAGAATATACTTCAGTTTAATTCTCAATGGTTATTAAAATATCTTTTTCTGGGCTAAATTTTTAATCAATTTTAGGCCGACAACTCGGGACGAACCTGCTTTTTTGCCTTTAGATAACTCCTATAAGAAGTTAAAACAAAAGATTAAAGCTTGTATGAAAATTAATTTGCTAAAAAATAGGAGATAAAAATAGGTATTATTATGACGTACGCAACCTTTAATATTTATGTACATTACATTAGGTACATGTAAAAATAACATACCCAGGTTAAACCAACAATGCCGAGGCCATCACTGAGCAAGCCTCCGATGGTACTAGCGAACGATGAACCCGTCGGAAAATACGCATGGAATTGTGGAGATTGCCATCTTGTTATCTATAACATAAAATAACATTGATAATTATATGTATAGTAATGGAATTGTTAGGTTTTCTTTTTAAATATACCTAATATATAACAAGAAAACCCAACGATTATTTTCACTAGTACGTATTATAAGTCTAAGTACAGTATTTTAATATTAATTAACAATTAAACCAGATAATTATCATTTAAAGTGAGTACTTAATATCAAAGAGTAAGAAGTAAGAGGCCGCTGCTGCTATTGAATATTTACATTCGTCTTATATCAGACTATAGGGTTAGGATGATTAGTGTTAATAAGTTCATCATCATCATCAGCCTATCTCAGTCCACTGCTGGACATGGGCCTCCCCCAATGAGCACCATCGCGCCCTGTCCTCGGCTTGTCGCATCCAGCATCTGCCTGCAGCCTTTCGCAGATAGTCATCCTACCGGGCCAGAGTGCGTCCTACACTACATTTGTCGAGCCCCGGTCTCCACTCCAGAACTCGCCTACTCCACCGGTTATCGGTAGAGTAGGCGAGTACATATAATGTACCATAATCTATCAAATTACCAAAGTTAAAAAGCTATTTGGAATATTGTCAACTGAATGTAACGAATGTAACAGTTGTTATTTAATAAACTACATACATACATATACATATACCTATGTGCATACATATCACGACGCGAGGTCACTTACGGTGTAGGCGGAGTGCACGGAAAAATAAATAAATGAATACCTATACTATGTATATATTGTAATTGATATTAGGTATAATGTATTTTATTTACATAATACTTAATTATGCTTTATAGAAACAATTATTTAGGTGTTACAAACATACTTTTACTGCTATCTGAACTTGACAGCCTGGTGGTTTAGATTTCAATTTCCTCCCACACACGAGTGTTTTTCATATCCTGATATTATGACGGCTGATTATTAATGGTGAAAGAAAACATCGCGAAAATCCTACATACGGTAGACTTCTTCATAATGTTCTCTAAGAAATACGAAGACAGTTAACCTGTACGGTTCTTGGAGCAGCGTGGCGGACAAAGACCATGATGCTACCAGTTATAATATGACTAACCTGTACAAAGATGGGTCAATAAATGGATTGTTTATAATGATGGAATTTTATATAGATAGGTTAGTAGGAGCATAGAATCTCGCTACACGTCGTTTCAGCTGCCCACTGACGCCTAGACGAAGGCGTTCAAAGGTCGGTTCTGGCAGTGACGTGAAGGAGGTATATAAAGGTGTATGTATTTATAAATGTAAGGTTAATTTATTTATACTTTCTCTTTATACTTGAAGCCCACGGCCAGTTAACAGAAGGTAATGCAAATAGAAATAGCTTTGCTGACATTTTATACGTTGTCCTTGTGTTTAATATATTATTTTAATATATTATTTATAGGTACAGGCTGATGGTGAGTTCAAGGCCTCCGATACTGGCGGGCATTGACGAAAATAGTGATGAATGTAGAAAAAGAATGTCGGCTCTGTGGACACAAGTGTGTGGGACCTGGTGCTTTCTGCCTATCAAGTAAGAGATCTGTAGTAACGATATAATAATAGTAGTCAGTTTTTTAAAAAAGTTTTTAAATTAAATAAAATGTGAGTTTGTGCTCTCAGAGCGCGGCTTCTTGTACCGCTAGCACCGCGAGGAATATCAGCAAAAACCCCTGAGAGGAGGCCTTTGTATTATTGAGGTATTAATGAGAAATGCTTTCATGTACTGTTTTGTGTTTATTTATTTATCCTTTATAGCTACTAAGGGCGGACTTAAGGCTAGTTGGCATATTCTACCAGTCAACCCCGGTTACGATGAAAATTTGAGGTAGCCACCTAATCCTCTTGAAAAGTTAACATTTAAAGAAACTGTGTAAAATATTGTACTATTTACTAACCATTCCCTCGGTGCCAAGATGAACGACGTTGTAATTAAAAAGTACTAATACAAATGTAAATAGAAGTAATGTGAGGTAAATAATAAGGGTCACAATATGCGACTTTCCCTCTGTAAAATATTTTCCCAAAGCAAACAAGGAAAACCCCGAGGCAGCAGTTTCAGCGGAGTGTCTGTTTGCGCAGCGTTAGAAAATGTGACGATTATACTTAGTTAATGTCATTTATTAGGTCACGGTATGACGATTATTAAGTTAAGTTCAAA
>DWDT01005116.1:0-10669 GCA_018245595.1 Microceris scylla
GAAGTCTGCCAACCCGCACTTGGCCAGCGTGGCAGGCTATGACCTTAACCCTCTCGATACGAGAGGTGACCCGTATTCCAGCAGTGGAATTTTAGTGGGTTAAAAAAAAATTAGATCGGAGCTGTCCAAGTTACCATTTATTAATTTCTACAGGAACATGACGTCAAGCAGTTCCTTACGATGACATTTGCAACACCAGAGCCATTAATAACGCGTTGGCAACCCTGAAGGACTCCGTTGAGGCTTTTTTTAAAAGCTCCATGTCTTATTGCATTGGGTAATTACTGAAAGGTTAAACGTACAACATAATTAGGTATATAATGCGATGTACAATACCGCGTTTCTTTAAGCACTGAGGCTGGTATTTAAAGCTCGACGAGGTGTTTGGGGAGGCCGTAGCTACTGTTCTCGTTCGCAGGCTCGGATAGTTTACTTGTGGCCAACCGACGAAGATATAAGTCGATAAGAAAAAGACGCTCATACAATATCCTCGTGCGCCATGCCTCACTACAATTGTGTGCGCACATGTTCAAAATCTATACAAATAAAAAAAATTGGAGTGTTCGTTTGTAATATTAAAATAACTGCTTTTTACTTGACGTATGGATACGTCCGATGTATATCATTTCATTTTGATACTTTGAATATTTTAGTATACGATACGAGCGAATCGAAGGCCCGCTAGGTTTCTTTATCAGCATCTGCCTGCAGCCTTTCGCAGGTCGTCATCCGAGTGAGATAGCGAAGCGAATCGTGCGCACGAGACGAAGCGAATATGGCCTCTTCGCTCGCACCGCCATTCTTCTTCAATCGGCGAGAGAGAAGTGCTAGCATTATAATATTAAACCGGATGTACTTAAAACAAACTTTCGGTATTATCTTTCAAGAAAAGACTAATCAATCAAATTTGCATGTCTATCACACTTACTCCATTGCGGTGGCTGCTATGCAATACCGAGTCACCGAAATACTTGAATCCCGTATGCAATATGCGGGACTAATCTCGCTCCCAGTTGATCGATCCCGCTGTGGGATTTGAGGGATTGAGGAGAAATGGAGTTCGTGTGTTTTATAGTGCACGCGGGCACGCCTGCGGACTGCTGGAATCAAAACAAATTTGATTGTCTACTGCACGGGGACGAGGTCATTGCGCAGAGGTATATCACCATATAATGACATTTAAGCTGTAAGAAGTCATAACCTCAGCTCAAAAATTTCATGGTTCTGTCAATTTCATGTCATAACATTCGTTTATAAAAACACATCGTGTACTACAGGAAGTGTGGTTGGCTTTGGCTCTAAAACAGAGGTGGAAATACGCTACACCCACGTTCGGGAGTTCCTGGGTTCAAATCCCAGGTCGGAATTGAATTTTTCTAATTTAGAATTTCTAGTAGTGACTCGGAGTCTGGAATTGTGCCCGGTGTATAGCAATAGGCTGAACATTTATTCCATGGGACGTAAATGTCACTAGTAAAACGTGGGATTGTACTACACTCTTCTGGCTACCCCTTCGCGGATTACAGGCGTGACGTTACGTTTATAAATATCAGTTGCGTATGACGTCACGTGCGACCTCTAGCTCAGCATTCGGGGTCAATAACTACTGGATCAACGAGTCACTTTTGTTTCTGACGTTTTCAATTCCAAGAACATCTTCAAATATTTGGGAATATCTGAAGATAATCAGATACGTAATAATAATAAAATAATAATCCACCCATTATAATTCCACTGTTGGAATATGGGTCTCCCCTCATATTGAAAGGGTTGATGCCATAGTCGGCCACGCTGACCAAGTGCGGGTTGGTAGACTTCACACACCTTCGAATTTTTTTTTTATTGTTTATAAGTTCTAAGGTGTGCAGGATATTTAAATTGAAAACGCACTTTTGTAAAGAGGTGCGCGCCATGGATTTGAATCCGTCACCGCCGGAGTTAGGGCCTGAATTCTTAACCACTAGGCTTAATCACTGCTTGTGTTTTGTGTATTAGATACTTAGAGTGCACAAATGGGACTATAAATTCCTAAAGCTAAAGGCCAACATGTAAAATCACTTCACAAACAAACCGGAATATTATGACAAGAGCGGTTGGTTGTTTGTTTCATTCTTTTTTAAAATCTTATATCTATATAAATAAAAATGAATCGCTACATTTTTTTTTATTTTTATTTTTTTTTTTTTTTTTTTTTATTTTTTTTTTATACAGTAGGCGGCAAACGAGCAAACGGGTCACCTGATGTATCAAATGTGTTGCTACGCGTAGAAACTCGAGAACGGCTGAACCGATTCGCCTGGTGTCTTTTTCGTTGTATTTCATGAGGTCTGCGAAATGTTTTTATGGAGAGAAAAAACAAAAAATACGAGGAAAATATTAAAAACAATATTTTTCCTTTCACACACAAATCACTCCGTCTCCAACTGTATAACATTTGACGTCAATCAAAACAAAACAAAGGCGCGTTAGGATTACCTTTGGTATGTCTTCAAGTTTATTAGAGGTTGCATGTCATGAATGAAGATAACAGGAACCCAAGTTCAATTATTTTGCGTCCAGCGGAGCGGGCGGGTATCTGCTGGTATATAATAATATTCTATTTTGTTTATGAACGCAAATTATTTATCGTTTGAATTTATAATTAACTTGTACCAACTGGAAATATCACTCTTACTATATTCTGGCTATATTTATATTAATTGTATTCAATATATAACATCATGTTTGTATTTCCCCTAAGGTGTAGGCAGACGTGCGTAGTACCCGTAGATAGTAGTGTAGTTTTCGGGCTATTTCCATTGTTATTTTGTAGTTTATAGATAATTGTACACCATAAACTTTTATACAAAAATTATATATTATACCTATTGACCATTAGTTGTGCACGCGACTACAGACGGACTAACCTATCCTAACCTAACCTATACGTGGTGATTGACATAAATTGACATAACTTCTTTATTTTTTAACCGATTTTAATGGAAAAAACACTAAATGTTTAGTGAAGCCCATCACAATATAATTCTGAAAACTGCATTCAAATCGGATATGCTGATTCTGAGATTACCATGCACAAACATACAGACAAACAGACAAAACGAAAAAACATTGTCTTGCGTTTTCTTGCGTATATAAAGGCCCCCCCATTATAAATTATTAAATATATTCGCCATGTACCGACAGCGATCAGTTACAGCTTTACTATATGTACCATCATCATCATCATCATCAGTCTCTAGATGTCCAATGCTGGACATAGGCCTCCCTTAATCGGCGCCACTCCTTCCAGTCCTGGGCCTTCCGAATCCGACCGAGGGCGACCTTTTACATAATTATCATCATCATTCATCATTATTAGCCTACCTCCATCCACAATACATAGGCCTCTGTAATGGCATGCCACTAAGCTCGATCTTCAGCCCTTCGCATCCTACCGCTGCCAGCCACTTTGCGTATATCGTCGTATATATACCTTTTACATACGTAGCACCAATTGAAATACAGGTTAATTGATAACACGCCGCCATGTCTCTCTGTGACGTAGGTACTCTGTGTCAGTGCGGTATAAGATCGTAAAATAAACGAGTAGCAGAACATTACAATCAGTAACCGCACGAGCGACTTGACACATTTTAATGAAAAATTTGTTCGTGTAATTTTGTTATATTGATCGTTTCTTACTGACTTAAATTAACTGTATTTTTTTTAAGTCCGAATAATGCATCGCGTTTATTACGGCGCCGTTCTGCGGTGTTTGGTTGCGGTTAAAGACAATTCTGTGTGTGGAAATGTGGCTGCCATCTGTCAGTTGTCCACTGCTGGAACTTCTAGGTAAGTTTAAGACAGTACTAAAAATTTAAGGTGACTAGTGTGGTTGGCATAGCTGGACTCTTCTCATTTTGGGAGAAGATCCATGTGGACTGCCTCACAGTGGACGGACAGAAATCGTTTGTTGATGATAATGACAATGAAATTAAAAATAACACGAGACGTGACATATTTTGTAATATGTGTATAATTTTATATATTTAGTTACATAACATATAACTTAAAGACCAAAAATATAAAAGTTGAAATGGAAACTGCAGAAATTTATCACAATTTTTGTGATATTGAGAACGCATTGTATTACTGGAGACAGCAGTCTGAAAATAGCAGACTGAATCGAGAAAGAGTGAGAAAGATTGAGAGACATTGTGAAATAAAAACCAGACTAATTAAGTGCAACACGACAATGTTACATCTCTTAGGAATGAAGCCGAGAGTATTATATTACAGAAACAGATTTAGCACTAGATTATAGCACAGAAACAGAAATTTACGTTGACGTGAGATATTAAAAAAAACGAGAAAATATGGGAACATCTTGCTTCATTGATATATTCATACCATTTTAAAAGCTTGTCAATTACAGTTACCAAATTCTGTTGCCCTAGATAAATTTGTCTTATTCGGGCCTACATTTTATACATTAACTGTATTTTCTACATTACTGCATTTTATACATTACTGTCGATACTATTATAATATGTTAACAAGTAAAAATAAAATTTCAATCAGTAGCAAAATATACTTCTAGCGATAGCTTCAGGTTCAGCAATTAACGAATCGTTGGCTGCAAGTTTACTGATTTACAGCGGAAACCATTACCAGGGTGACGCCATTGCCAATGAGCAGACGTTCAGCGACCTTTAAATTGAGCAATTGCACTCGATCAACTAATTTATTTTTACATGTGAATGTAAAAGAAACGTATTATCACGCCTATAATCCCCAAAGGGGTAGGCAGAGGAGTGTAAAAACATACGAATGACTATTATGTGTACGACGCCCACCGGCACGGTGGGGTGACGATCTGCGAAAGGCTGCAGGCAGATGCTGGATGCGACGAGCCGAGGACAGGGCCCGATGGCGCTCGTTGGGGGAGGCCTATGTCCAGCAGTGGACTGAAACAGGCCGGTGATGATGATAATGATAATGGCTAGATGCTATCTATATAGTGATTTTTGTCAAATTTTTGTCTGTTTTATTGTTTGTCAGTAACATTGTGTGTTCGTTCATCAAACAAAAAGTAAAAATCCAATTCTAACTATATTTGTTATGGTGAAATTATAAGGCCCAAGATCTATGGATGGAATATCTCGAATTTTTTTAGGAATGTCATTGAACAAAACAGAAATAGAATATTTCTTGGCCTAGTTCATAATTTATGAAAATTAGTGGCCTCGCTGGTGGCGGTTGCAAGTGAGGCTTGGGTTGCGAAAGGTCCCGGGTTCGCTTCCCGGGAGGGCTACTATTGGATTTTTCTAACTTGAAATTCCTAGTCGATCTTTCCTGGGTCATTCCTACTGCTACTGAGCTAGCTCAGTGTCTGGATTTATGAACGTTTTAGGGCAATTGGGTTCATTCCCTATTCTATGGGACATTGTAAACGTAACTGGTGGGACTTAGGAGCGTATTACACTTCTCTGTTTCACTCTTTGGGCGACACACGCGTAATGTTATGATTTTTTTTTATTAGCTGTGTGACAGGTTTCTAATAAATTATTTATGAATCGCCATTAAATTTTCCATTATATACGCGTGTTTTACATAATCGGTTGTCGTAAACGACTGTCGCGTCTTACAACCTTTCTCTAATATTAAATATTTAGGCAGTATATTTCCAGTGATTCTGATTTATTCTCTGACTGATGTATTTATTGACTGCCTCGTTGGTCGAGTGGTTGCAAGTGCGACTGCGGTTAGGGAGGCCTTGGGTTCAAATCCCTGGTCGAGTACTATTGGATTTTTCTAATTTAGAATTTGTAGTAGTGACTCGGAGTCTGGACGTGTGCCTGGTGTATGGCAATAGGCTCACCACCTATTCCATAGGACATCAACATAACTGGTAGAAAGTGGAAGTGTACTATTTATTTATTAATTTATTTATTTACTACACTCCTCTGCCTACGTTTAAGGGGATTACAGGCATATGTTACTTTTATCTTTTCAGAAACGCCTCAACAGATTCACGCCGCGTTAATCCAGGTTATCAGTCAGTGTCAGATTTTTATGCTGGAAAATCCGTGTTTATGACGGGAGCGACAGGATTTGTTGGCAGGGTTTGTAGGAAAATACATTTTTTTTATTTAAAAAAATGATAGTCGACCCATTATAATTCCAGTGTTGGAATATGGCTCTCCATATATTGAGAGGGTTAAGGCCATAGTCTGCCACGCTGGCCAAGTACGGGTTGGGAGACTTTTTGTTATATATTTATATATAACAACTGGAACCAAAGTCTGTTTTACAGTTTAATAGTTACTCCAATATTCTCGTATTTATGTTAGTATTTCTCCTGGTTTTATTTTCAGTTACTGATCGAGCGACTTCTATTTACATGTAAGGACATTGAAAACATCTACATTTTAGTTCGAGAAAAGAAGGATGCGAGCATTCATGCCAGAGTTCAGGAAATACTTGACAATCCGGTAAATAGATTTTAATTATATAATATTTGTATATGCGTATGTGTTTATGTACATAATTATAATTATGTATTTGTTATATCACTTGCTATTGGTGAAAGAAAACATCGTGAGGAAACCTACACATCTCAGAAATTAATTTTAAAAAAAATTTTTGGGGGTTGGCAGACTTCACACACCTTAGAAATATTTTTTTTTTTTTATAATTTCTAAGATATGTAGATTGCACCTCACGGTAGCAAGTAATATTTAAATTTAAAACACACTTTTTGTAAATAGGTGCGCGCCATGGAATTGAACCCAGCACCCTCTGAGTGAGGGGCTGAATTCTTAGCCACTCGGCTATCACTGCTACTGAAAAAAAATACATAACCTTATCATATTTAATTTCTTGTAGATTTTTACGAAACTGAAAGAAACAAGACCTCAAGACTTAAAAAAGGTCGTTCCGATCGCCGGTGATGTTATAGATCCAGGACTTGGATTAAAGTCGGAAGACGTGAACACTCTTATAGACAAGGTAAGAAGCTTTTTTTGAGAAGGTTCCCAAAATCATTAATCGCTAGTCTCGAAAACTTATCTTAATTTGTTTGGCAATTTCGAAACTGAATGTGTTCTGTGGTAGCACAAAACAAAAATTTGTAGTTTCATAAAGTCATTACATCCGACATTTTTCGTTTATTAAATCTAAATGCAATTAGAATACACATGGAGACCGCGACTTGGCAAACGTAGCGCAGGACGCCCTCCAGCTAGGTGGAGTGACGATATACGCAAAGTGGCCGGCAGTGGTTGGATGCGAAGAGCTGAAGATCGAGCTCAGTGGCGTGCCTTTGGATAGGCCTATGTCCAGCAGTGGACGGGAGTAGGTTGATGATGATGATGATGAATCTAGTTTTGGTTAAAAAACCCAACAAAAAAATCTCTACGGAGTGTGAATTCTGTTAACCCGCATTTCACCAGCGTGGCAGATTATGGCTTTAACCTCCTCATTACGAGAAAAGACCCTTGTTACAACAGTGGAATAATAGAAAGGTCGGAACGGATATATGATTTTTTAATAACCGAATATCTCGCTGAGAAAGGCGATTTTAACAGAGATACCGCTGTGCCAGATTGCTAACGTATGTATATTTTAAAGGAAGTCGTATTGTACATAAAAGATGAAACATAGGAGCACTATACTTCTCTGTCTACCTCTTAAGGGGAATACAGGTGTGATGTTAGATTATGTTACGTGATGCCGTGTCGAGTCTATGCACTTTATTTATTTTAATCATAATATTAACATAATCTAGTTAACGTCATTACACCTGTGCTTCAGCATCCCAGAAGTCTTCTACTGACTGTGTTTCTCTTTTACTTTGAAGTATATCACTCATAGTATTAAAGAAGAATATGTTTGTGTAAATTAAACTACGAACAGACGAGTCGATTGATGGCTAACATTTAGCAAACATACGTCAAATCCCACGAACTGTCAAAGTATTGTCAGCCAATGTTTACTTACGGAGGGAGTCCAGAAAAAATATATAAAGTTATCCCTATAGTCAAACTCCTCAAAAATCTACCGCGGTCCTGATACAGTCATATCTATAAGTTATAAATAGACCAATTCGCTTTTCTATTCCGTCGACTGCTTCCCCTGGGATTTGGTGGAAGTTTCTTTTGTGAACTAGCACTGGGATGTGATAGTATCTATCTAAAACGTAACATTACGCCTCTAATCACCGATGAGATAGGCAGAGGAGTGTAGTCCATTTCCACGTTTCACCAGTTACGTTTAAGTCCCGTGTCCGAATACGTTAGCCTATTGCCATATACTGAACACCAATCCAGACTCCGAGTTACTACTAGAAATTCTAAATTAGAAAAACATCAATAGTATTAACCCGGGATTTGAATCCAGGATCGCCCGATCGACAGTCGCGCTTGCAATCACTCGACCAACGAGGCAACCATACACAAACATTACAGTACAATATTCACAAAATTAAGTATTAAAACTGTCAGATAATATTATTAGCATTTAACATTTTATTGTAGCTGGCAACATCTAACAATTTAAAAGGTATCAATTAAACATAAATGTAATCATAACTACTTATTCACAAACAACTGGCAACCCTATTTAAACAAAGCCCTTAATTATATTATGCAAGCCTTGGTATTTACCGGTGCTCAATCTGATCAATTTGAATATTGAAATACGTTAAAGTTAAAGTTGTAGCCGAAATAATCTCTTTAACGTGATGAATATCGGTGTTCGGGCATATTGTGGGCTTTGTTTATTACATCTATACATAATATCTACACAAATACATATTTTTATTACAATACAATGGATGGATGCTGCTGGATTCGGAGGGCCCAGGACTGGAAGGAGTGGCGCCGATTAGGGGAGGCTTATGTCCAGTAGTGAACATCCAAAGACTGACGATGATGATGATTACAATATATTACATATATGCGTATAATATAGTCATTATTGTATACTTTAATTATTCCTATTTTTTTATGTTTATTTACTTAATTACTAGATTGTTTTTGTTCTAGACTCCTAAAGAGTGGCATGCCTGTCGACATCTGTATTTCACGATTTCTTCAACTTGAAATTATTGTTCATAACAAAAACGAATACTCTTTTAAGGCGAGCGAGATGTATCCTAAGCTACATCTCGTTTACTATAGGTATAACTCTCTGCATGTCTTTTTACACATTCATTATTTTCTTGTAAACGCTAACAGCTAACAATGGACAGTACCTATTCGTACTTGTATGTTCTTGGAGCAGATAATTCCATAAACTACATATATTTATTAACTACAAATTGAGAGTTACTAACAGGTAACTTTTTAAAACATCGTAAAATTGTCATGGATTTATAACAGAGGCCATTTTATAGCCTAAATTATGGTCCTACTTTCGCGCAGACTCTACATTGCAGTTCAAGATTCTCTTGTTTGATAGTGCAAGTGCATATAATATCCACAGTTATTAGTCACATAAATATTATAAGTGTAAAAGAAAACTGTAATAGTTCAGTCAGCTGAACATACTTCCTCATTGTCCAGAGGTGGGCGTAAATGGCTGGCGTCCCAGTTTTTAACTATAGCAGTCTTTCACATACAATTTATATGTATTTGTGCATTAATGTTTTTATGTTCAATAAAAATCTTATGTTCTTATGTTTAATCTTATATACAATACAAGAATCATATATTGTCAGATAAATAGTGCTCATTGTTATATAGATAAAGTTATCAGCGGAAATTCCACCGGATATGAAAGATTCCCTGCGAAGGGGAACAAAATAAAATATCACGGTGTGGGTCCGCCGTTATTATCAAGACATATTGGTATTAATTATGTCAGAGCATTCATTGCGGACCAATTAACAATATAATTATTATTATTAATCGTTAGAAGAAGGCTTTGGTTGTGTAAGATATTTTCGTGGCAAAATGACAAATAGGATTTTACCACTGTTTTTATTACATTTAAATTTTTTTGATTGCCTTGTTGGTCGAGGGGTTGCAAGCGCGACTGCCGATCGGGAGGTCTGGTGGGACTGATGAAACGCGGGGGTGTACTACATTCCCCTGCCTACCCCTTCGGGGATTACAGGCGTGAAATTACGTTTAATTTTTTTGTTTAAAATTGGTGTTCTTTCTATTTTTTATAATTATGTCTATACTCATTATACATTACTAAGATGTCTTATATGTTTCATTGAGTTACGGTTGTCCGAAATTATATTAAATTTTTTGATAAAGAAACTTCAAGCTAATTGGTTTATACATATAATTAAAAAGTAAATTAATTAGATTATATTGAATTTTTTGATAAAGAACCGTCAATTAAATTGGAAGGACGCTAAGTTACAGAGTTATTTCCGTACCATTATTATGATACCAATGGCTAATATAAATACATGTTGTGTAAAGTCGCTTTAAGAAAATTGGTAGAGATGACGTAATACCTTTGCAAAGCTTAATGCTTTGGGAGGAACGGCGGGAAGTACGTAGATGCTTATAATCTAAACCCCTAAGACAGCTCCTCACAGTTCCAAATTTAAACGTTATTAATAATATCGATATATCCATTTCGATTATATTATAGTAACACGCCTGTGTTTCGCCGAGGGGGCAGCAGTAATGCTATCGGTCCAACCATGGAATAGGGGTTGAGCCTATTG
>DWDT01005117.1:0-10668 GCA_018245595.1 Microceris scylla
ATGAACTCTTTTTCCACTATTTTCATATAATTAATTTCTGAATATATTACTATTGAAAAGTAAATAAACGGTTACACAAAACAAACGTTGGGTTTTGAAATCAAATAATAGTTAAAACCTTATTAGTAAGTATCTCAGATCGTTTTCATTCATTAGAAGGCAGGTCCCGCAACAGGTTGGTCTGACGTGCTGCTATGCATTCGAAGTTCCAACTGCCATCGAGCGTCGATGACTACGGCCATTGCAATAGTACGATACTGGTATTTTAGTACCGAGAAAATCACAAATAACGTCTATAACGGTAAAAAGGGCTAAATTGATAAATTATGGGTAAAATACACTTAAATATTGCTTCTCTTTTTGTAAATTAAAACATGTTTTTTATTGATGCTATTAAATTGAATTTAAAAAAAATCAGTTCAAATTTCATAAGAATTAAAAAAGCGTAGTTTTTTTTACTAGTAATGATCAAAAATTTTATGTATTTATTTAATAACAATATTAGCGTAATAAACTGGTTATTTGCATCCGATGTACAAATATTAAAAGCGATTAGAGCTGAATATTATCGACAAGCATTACAGCCGACAGAGCATGAAAGGGTTCACAGGCGGAGTGCATAGTAACCGATGTTTTTGTGGTCGAAACCTGCACTCGACCGGTATAGAATTACTACTTTGCGGATCGGAACTTGAGTAAAAACCATTAAACTGAGTTCACTAAACGTAAGACAAAAGAGTGAACCAGTAAAACAACGGTAAATTGTGTGAAAAAAAAAAAGGAATTTTATGACACCACAAATAATGATGGTAGTGCACAGATTTATAGAGCGGAATGTCTCTCTACCGGAAATTTGTCGATGGTTCTTAGAATAGCGATCTATGACGGTCATGTCTGAGATTATACTGTTAAATTTTTTTTTAAATGTATTATAATCATCTTTTTCTTTTCTTGTTTTATAATTTGCTTTCGTTTTCTTTTCTTTTTACACAAAGTATGAAAACATCAATCACTATCAGTATTTCAATTATTTGAAAATATTTAATCGTAAATGCTAATGCACAAATTCACGTAAACTTGTTTTAACAAAAGATGAAAGAAAAAAACTTGATATTTAATTACAATGGAACCGTAAATATGTTAACTTACAGAACACTAAATCCTTATCTTAAACCGAATAACTTTGTAACTTAACTGACCGTAACGCATTATACGTTTAAGACAATTTGATACACGAATTACTGTAATTTTGACATCACATTATTTTAATCGGAGCACATTAAATTAAGAATTCACTAATCGCGTTGTGTTGTCGTATCGAAGTAACTTTAGGTACTAGTCTTATATAATACCAGGGGAATTTTGTTTGGGATATTTTCATACTAAAACATCGTTTAATACACAAGAGATTCGTGCATCGTGCCAAGTGTTGGTACATAAAAAAAATACAATTACGCTACAATAACAGACTGTTCAATGGACAAAACAAACCAATATAAATGGGTGGAATATATAATTCAATTAAAATACTATATATTAATATAACTTTCTATATACCTGTTACATGGTATTTTGTACAAAGTAATATTGATATAATGAATACAGATATAAAATACGAGTATGTGAAAGTTATCCCATATTTGACGTTTCTCTCTGAGGCTAGGTCTACTAGCCGTCACGGTTGCGTTGCCACCCCACTGCACCCAACCTATCTCACCCTCTCGTTCCGAAACAGTATTGAATGCAAAAAGTAAAGAAATGAATTAAGAAAAATAATACGAGTTTGTTTAACAAAAAATACACAAAGAAAAAACGTTTTACCTTCAAAGCTACGCTCGAACTACAGATCAAGTTGGAACAAAGTAAAGTTCAAACAGTGCTATTTGTCCTCTTATCCTCCTTTGAAGGGCATTGAGGACGCTCAAAGAATATTTTAAAATGCGTAGTTAGATACGGCGTAACGTTTTGTATCACCTCAAATATTTTTGTACCATAAGAGTTATATATGTATATGTATTTTACCTTTTGGTACTATATCCATTATACACGAACATCATAAAATTATTTTTTGCAAAGCAACGTTTAACAATATATCTATAATGTATGGATATAAAAATAATGTTCATAAAGAATTAGATTACAAAAATAAAAAATTAATATGTACAGCATCATTATCAAAAAGTAGTGATACTTATGGAAGGACCTCATTGAAATTTGATTTGGAATTTTTCCATGTTCATTACGTGCGCGAAAGGGATCGATATATTGCCTTGAAAATGCGCGAATGAGATAGTGGATTCGCAAGGCAATGCCTTTTATACATCACGATGTAATGAATCCTAAGCAAACAGGACTAGCTAATTTTGAAATTAACATTAGGGATACCATGATTTTTTGCTATTTTTTTTTCAAATATTTCAACATGAGTAAATAAGTGCTGAAGACTTTTGGACATGTTTTATCTTCAAGGAAATATTATCATTAGTTCGAGATACAGATTCAATGAACTTATTCTGAAAGAATGTAAAGCGAAAGGTACCTAACATGTAACTGAAATTTCTGTTACCTAAGTTAGATAAATAGCCTAAACGTTCTTTGTAATATTGGGGTTAAACCACAAAATACTATGGAGTCGGTCATATCCGTGTGACACGATTTTATAGTAGGTACTTATCTAGCACGATTATATAATGAAAACTGAAAACATTAGGACGCCTTTTATAATCTTTGAAAGATTTCTGCATAGCACACTCAGGCCACTTTTTTTTTCTCAACCCATTACAATTCCACTGCTGGAATACGGGTCTCCTCTCATATTGAGAGGGCTCAGGCCACTTAAATTACATAAATCATTATTACTCTAGCATTGCGCCAGATTCCTTATCTATCCTTACAGACCTAGATAACTGTTAGGAATTCAAACAAATCGCAAATTGAATTATGCTTCCCGCCCTAACACCACACCGCCATTTTATGGCGTTGCAAAACAGATAATAATATACGGCAGCGATTCATGGGGCATTTAAAATTCGAATAATAGCTGCGTGGGATCCAACCGTCAATGCATTCCATTCCCGCCTGCCTGACGTCACACACCGAAATGTCAATGGATCTCATAAACCCATCACATTAGATTATTTAAAATTGAACAGCGCTTGATACAATAAAAAAAACAAGAGCATTCTATTTATACGTAGGAGAAAAATATTATTGTAACATTTAGTATTTAAATGTTTCGTGAGTGTTTATATACATTTTTAAATATGTACGGGCTTGTTTAACGTTTTGAGGTATGTCAGATTTCACCGGCATCTCGCTACAATCAGCGGAATCTCAGGCAATAGAACCTCGTCTAGATACTACACTAGTCGGGCTATCCCGAAAAAATATACTTCAAATAAGCTGACACATATTAAATTATTGTAACATAAAGACTCATATATGGACTCCATAAAAATCCAAAGTTGGGTACGTCAGTTTGATCATAGTTATAACAATGTATATCTTAGGTACTACGTTGATTTCTATAGAAACAAGAGAACTGTTGATACAACTCAACATGTCCTTACCATTTCAAGTACCTGCATAAGCATTGACATAATAAACGGCGCGCCAGCTCATACTACCGTATCACACGTTTATGTTGAATGTTTATATTGAACATTGCCAATCTACGCTTTTAATGTACCGTGTACAATAACAGTAAGCCTGAGCGTTCCCTAACAAAGTCCGACTTACCGTTGAAAATAATTATCTGTGGACAGTACATATAATGTTAAATAAGTTTTTCAATCGATACAATTGTACAATTTTGAATATCGAATAAGCTTTATTAGCCGTTAGTAAATTTGAATTGGTAAGATGGCGCTCATTAGTCAAAAGCCATGTGCAGTATTAGATGTGGCAAAACGATGATGATGATGATGATGAGGGATGTTTATTGAGGAAATGATTCAAAAATAACGCGTGATTTTTTTCTACACTTTTATCTTTCCTCTGTTGGAAACGGTTCTCATCTGTAAATGAGAGGGTTATGGTGAAGGCCATAATCTTAGCCGTTCAAGTGTCTCATGAATAGTATTCACGAACCTATTACGTGATAAAGATAATAACTGGCCCTGATACAATAACAGTATTGCTACATTGCTTTATGATTATAAGAAATTCTGTCCTATAATACTGTCAGTTTTTTCTTAATACAATTTTAGTAGCATGCCATCACGTCCCATAATGAAATATTTTTTTCTGTCACTATGCAATATTACTTGTATTTTTAAGTGTTTGTTACACTAGGCTGTAATGATTAGACACGTACACGAGCCGTTTGTGTCGGTTTATGTAATAAAGTCTTTATTAATAAATGGTATCGCGGACCGTGCTGTGTCTTAAAGTGTAAATGTGTAGAAATGAAGTGATAATAATTAGATTTATGTTTCTTAATTAATTAAGAAAATGCTTATTGCTTTATACATATTGTGTGTACATATTTTCTACCATGTCTCTCTATTATCTACCATCGTACTGTTCCTAAGTCTAATGTATGTACGAATTATTATTTATCGTATTGCAACAAGATCTCCACAGCCTCCATCATTCTACTGTTAAACGCGGGATTCCTTCCCAGAATGAAATTTCAGGCGTTAGGATATGCCATGATATTATGAAGAACTTTGAGTTGTAAAGGTTTCTTCTGGGTGTTTCTCCTTCCTACTATTTAAAAGGTTTCCGTCAGTGTTTGACCCCAAGACTCCTGAAGTGGAGAGCTATTTTTTAAATCACTTTTACAGAACATTTTTATCAGATTTTTTATCGTACATTTTTATTAAAAATGAAAAAATATCACTATTAAAAGCCTGCTTTTCTAACATCCCGGTCGCTTACTCATGAGGACAAAAACAATTCACTTACAGCTTACGTTTGAATTTCGAACATACCTACATGTTTTCTTCGTTTAAAAAACAAACGCAAGAAAAACCCACAGAATATCGACAAGGAAATATAGATTCTGAATAACGGTCGCAACAGTGAAAGGAAATTAAACAAACAATAAGGAATTTATATGGTACCGTTATATTTAGAGACTACGTAAATTACTAACAATACAATAATTTCCCAAACGGTTACCGAAAACGGAATACAAATCGGTTATAAACAGTCACACCACGTTCGTCTTGGCGCCATTATTTAGGTTACTACGGCACTATCATGAGTGTGGGTTTCCGAACGGACTGACTATAACGTTGATAAATCTATGTGCGTTACATGATGTTTACAACAATTATAACTTGGGAATGCCACAAGTTATGAAAATACTGGAATAGCTTTAACAGAACAAGTGAATCATGACTATAAAAACGTTAAGCCTCTTTCTTATACATCTAGCAACAACCTTTTTGTGACACTGTACGCCCTCGTGTATGTATGTATGTATGTGTATCTGTATATTTATTGCTCAATACGCACACACGCCCTCTCGCCCTTTTCTATCCTGTTCAATATCACAGATCAAGAATTTGTTTAATATGTCCCATGCATGGCCATTCAAGAACCGTACATTTTCCAGCAATATTCTATCTTGAAATTGAATTTTCCCGCCCTTTATTAAATAACCTCTACATAGGTATACTTTCTAAAACATGTTAACGAGAAATTGTTTTTCATTTATTCTAATGACGAACACATTAAGAATTTTGTTCTAAAAAATATTTATACACAAGAAAATGTGTATGGGTGCCAAATAATTTTGAAAGTTGGCAAATTTAACTATTTTACTACTATACGAGTACGTACATATGTATGTAGCCATGACCTCAAAATTTCCATACCACAAATTTTTTTGGTTATAAAAGTTTATTTAATCATTTCGTTGACCTACTTAGAACAGAAGTCAACTTTCTTGGCAAGCAAGTGCAACCACACAAATAGACTGCAGAATGCAATAAATATATAGCGGATAACCGACAAACCATTTGAAAATCGAATAAACGAATTTACAAAATGGCACTCATGTATTGTTAATTAAAAAACTCGCTATGCGTCTATGCCTTTACACAAAAATTTTATATTGGAAATAAAACAGTAATATTCAAGTAAACAGAATAATAATACTAATAATAACAATATTTTGTTTCACTGTAATATCCATCATTATTTACCCTTACAACCGCTTTTTTGAATACTTCCTAGACTATGAAAATATTTGAGGAAGTTAATGTCCCGAAAGCACGAGACTTGTCGCAGCCATAAACAAT
This sequence comes from Microceris scylla, assembly GCA_018245595.1. Taxonomy (NCBI): domain Eukaryota; kingdom Metazoa; phylum Arthropoda; class Insecta; order Lepidoptera; family Hesperiidae; genus Microceris; species Microceris scylla. Next base: position 6,252 of record DWDT01005117.1, read on the forward strand.
AGAACGAGGTTATTAAACCAGAACTTGTGTTTCATCTGTAACACACTTGTAATTACGCTATATCTTCACTTTACATCTATTTGTATTATCTCGTCAAGAGGCCAGCAATGAAAGTGAGTGTTTATTACGCATTTGCCAGAGAACGTAGGTTACTAATTAGACATAAAATTAATTTGAATTTAAAATTTTTATGCAATGTTCTATCAACGAAACAGGTATATTATTCCATTTTTGCTGTCAAACGTCTCATGATTGTACATGATTGAATTATTTAACATCTAACTTACATTCATTTTCTCTTTTTCAACTAAAAAATAATAATCCTCTCTTCAATATAAAATCGCTTAAAGTTCAATCACCGCAAAGTAATATTATAAATGTTACTTTTTCACACTAAAAAACCATTTCACTCTCAGTCTCTGTTACTAAACAAAAAGTTCTGAACGAAAATTCATAAACCACAATTATTTAATAAATATTTAAAGAAACTTACCTAAATGGGTTACGTTACCCTCAGTAATAAGTGGTTAGAACGACTTAAACACATCTAAGACTATTCTGTTCAAACCAAACGACCGCGAACTGTCTTAGTTTGACGCCTGGAGTTTATCTTCGTCGAACGACTGCTGACGAGGCTGAACATAGCCCTGCATGCGTACCTATTAGTACATACGACTACAAATCTTGTATGCACAAAAGTATTTACAGGTAGGCACAACAGTAGACCTTGCATACGCAAAAATAACTAGCCATCTGTACGACAATACACCTTGCATACACAAAAGTACCTGTAGGTAGGTATGATAATACACCTCCTTCCTATACGCAAAAACAAAAGTTATTTTTGTTATAAATGCTACATCGTTCAAATCTATAGTGTTGAATTTGAGCGCTTGGAGCCCTAATTTTAGGAAGCAAAATTGCCCAGACGGTTACTGCTGCCTCTTAAATATGTGCAAATTGCGACCTGATCGGATCTAAGCCCATCGTTCGCATATATCTATTTTGCAGTAAATACAATGTTTCATTCATAAATGAGATAATTAATTCACAAAGTCACAGTAAATGGAAACAGAGCTACACAAAACTTAGCAGAATAAAGAGGCCTTGGCCTTGCATTCATTTTTAATTGGGTACTTACGTGCTAGAGTTGTATGCGGTTTCATGATAATTTTTTATACAAAAATACAAATAATTTATAAGATTCTTCTCTGCGATAAAAACTGAGCAATGTCTGGCAATATTCCGAGCTGGTTGTAATACTTATGACAAAGACTTTCTTTTCTCACGAAGTCTCACGCGCTCCTATACATATTTGGCTTAACGCTGATTAAGACATTATCGTATTATAATCTCATCTCAAGCATGATCAAATGAAAGTGTTCACACTGTCAGCTTGAACAAATATACATGGTCCTGATGCAACGAACGAATTGATTTCTAACAGTATATTTTTTCTCCTTACTCATTGAAAACGATCTGTCGGACACAGAACCGATTTTCACTATAAGGTCATTTTCCTGAACTGTATACAATCAATTTTAAGTCAACGCAACAATTTCTTCAACAATAAGTCTCTTAACATCCGTGTTTTTTATTTCGGATCCGAAAATTCCGATCAAACGTATTTTGGTTTTCTTTATTTATCTACTTATCTTTTTTCCGACTTGTTACTTACTATTATCAACTTAGTTTACATTCTAACCAATATTAAATCAATTTGCAAATTGTAATTAAATTCGCGACAGCAATAATAGCCTAGTTATTGATTTGTAATTTAGACATCTACTCCGAAGATTCTTCATACGCATCCTGCCGTACAGTACTTTTCGAACAAAATCATGTACGTTTTCAACATTAAATATCACTTGCTGGTTCGCGGAAGGAAAACGTAGTGAAGAAATCTTGTGAAAGTTTCTTCACGATCTTTTTCTAAGAATTTTCCATAAATAATCTTTAAAGAAAAAGACCTGCACTTGGATAGCGTGACAGAATAGGAACTTTAACCTTTGTTTTTCTGAGAGAAGATTAATTTTCAATGGTGGTACGATAAAAGTATTGATGACGATAAAGAAATGAATTTCCTATTGTTACTCATCCAGTTCTAAATATACCACGTGAACGGTTAATCACACGCATAAGACACTGAAATCTTCGAAGTGCTAGTTTAGGGGACAATAAAAATAGACATTTGGCAGTGTCACTACATCCAATCTAGGTCGCTCGTCTACAGTTGTACATAATGATACTAATCCTAAGTCAATAACCGCAACCCAAATTCAGAATCGTACTGATTGTGTATCAAAGGGTATTGGACTATCGCAAGATAAATCGACTGGCTACGATGTAATTATTGTAGTAATCGCCGTTTAATTACTCAATTACGCGCAGATTGGAAATTTGACCGACATTTTTTATCTTTGAATTGGGCAAGTAAAAATAAAACCGATCTTTTGCAGATGAGAGTTGCGAAAAGTTTAATAAAAGGGTCCGATAAAATACGTAATGGAATAAATGTCGTGATCTAAAAAACTTGTCCGTTTTGTTGAAATCAACATGTATTGTGTAATATACACTAAAAATGAAGTAGCTCCAATGTGTAATGATTATATAATAATAATACATATGTAAACCCGATGGAAGTAGGGGCAGACGGGTTCTGGAGTGGACATCGGGAATAAACAGACAGACGCACTAAGTAGAGGGCGCTTCCCATCCCCTTAGATTGGTTAGTTTAAGAATGCAAATGGTGGTGTCTGGATGAGATCAGCCGACGACCGATTGGTTTAACATAACATGGGAAGCCCTATGTACAGCAGCAGAACAAATGTCGATTTGATAATGGTATAATATTGTAACATTATGTATATTTATTTTTTCTGACCCTGCCATTAACGTTTTTAAAGCACTGATTTACACACACGAAATAAGTTTAAAAATCAACTAAAGCCCCAAACAGTAACAAAATCTACTGCGCTACCGCTGGACGTAAGACCATATAAATATATTATATAAATTGACTAACCATAGATTATACAACGGAGTTAGATTAAAAAGTTTGCACCTGTTATCGCGATTCGAATAACATCGGACAACATAATTACATGGTGCGGAGGAATAAGAAACGTTAAACGTTTACATCTAAATGCAAATTAAGTATGGTGTCCCGTTAGCCGGCAACCCGTAGCTGGGCTTCGCGATCGATAGCATCTTAGGATCGCCACAGACGCAGCTATAATATTTTCATATATTATATGCTACGTAATATATAGATGAAGATCCAGCTCATTGGCGTTCTATTCGAGAGGCAGTGGACGGGAGCAGGCTGATAATAATAATATATAAATGTATTTATAACAACTGCTACAGACGATAACTATGCTTAAATATAAAACTTTGCAGTCATTATCTGCGCAATAATGTCTTGTTATACCGAAATATGTCTTGCTGTAATCTGTTCACATATTTTACAACGAAAGATATGTTATAGGCACATGTATTCACTCTAACGTTAGAAAATACATATATTGTAAAGTATCACAGGATGTCTTGTTATAACATAAATTTTAGCTCCGTCTGTAGCCACCTTTATTTTGTCTAAAGATCGAAATATAAAATGTGATTCTGGATATTGATTGCGTATAAACATTGTATTTTTACAGCCAATCATTAAATGATTATTCCATATGAAACCGTAATATTGAAAAGTATGGACTATGAATGGAGGGACAATGAACTTAATATAATTCTTCGTTCCATCAAGAGACCAGTATCCTGGAACACTAAAAAGGATTATTAGAGAATAATGATAATGATGATGGTGGTGATGATGATAGTGCTGGTGATGGTGGTGATGATGGTGGTAGTGATGATGGTGGTGATGATGGTGGTGATAATGGTGGTAGTGATGATAGTGGTGGTGACGATGGTGGTGGTGATGATGTTGCTAATGGGGATAATTGTGTAATTATTAATAATCATAATAGTGATGATGATTATTGAAAAATATACCAACCATGAAACGGTTAATCAGAATTGCAATTGTCTATCAACATAAAACAAGCTGTTTTTAAAATCGATAAATAACTTTTTAGGACATAATACTAATGTCCTAAAAAGCGGTTTAGTTTTAACATAATTGTCAAATTTTCGGGTCAACTAAGCACCGTTAGTAACTTAAGCCGTTTAATCGCGTATAAACCATCTCTAAAGCGTAAGGCATTTGAGCTTTGATATAACACGGCGGATCTTCCAAGAAATGTAAGTACTGTTAAATGTTGAATACTTTTGTCATATTTAAATATCATGTAGATTAGTGGATTGCATCGTTTAGCTTGATATGACATGACGCTTGTATTTCTCCGAAGAGGTAGGCAAAGTGTAGCAGTTTTAACCAGTTACGTGGAATAGGTAGTGG
>DWDT01005118.1:0-10667 GCA_018245595.1 Microceris scylla
ACTGAAAATTATTTATTATGAGTTCGAGGGCTAATTCATATTGTACAACAAATTTCAGAGTAGGTTGATAACTTGTATATTATAATCACTTCATATATTTAGTACTTTATGAAATAATAATTTAAATATGTGTTTGGTTAGTGTGACAGACTACGATCTTGGCCTCTCTTATTGTCATTTATCACTCATCCTCATTTTTGTGTTTTCAAATGCTATACAAAGAAAGAAATAAAATGGTTAACGTAGTTGTTTCTGGCGACAGTGATAACGTTAAAAATAAAACTCATTGAATATATAAACTTAAGTAAATCTTTCGTTATTATAAATTATCATACATGTCTATTAACAATTTAATCTTCATAGAGCATCAAGAAAGGAGCGTTTTCTCGATGTTCACGCGTGGTCAGTTTGCAATACTCCTAGGCTCATTCATTTACAATTTTACACCAATAGCCATGTGTACATACATACAGTTAATCATTTCGCATTTTTTCGTCATCGTCTCGTAAGTTACTTTAGAGAGTTGCTGTATATTATCCACTAGAAGTATATAATTTGCGTTCATTCCATAATCAGATGATCTCTAAACAATATCGTGTAAGCGATTCATAACTGTCGCGAGAATAATTCATTTTGCTGTGTTTTCGTTCAGTAGCGAACGCTGCAATAGTTGCAACAGCCTCGCTGGTATGCGTTAATGGTACATTGAAATTGAGATCTGCGAGTCGTGCTGCTATAATATGATAAATGAGTTTTTTTTCTTTAATATTTTCTACATTATGCTATCTTATCATCAGGTTTGTAATTTGGGAAAAGAATCACGCTTCATTATACGGGACATAAACGTAACCAGGGAAAAAAAGTAGGAGTAATACACTCCTCTGTCTAACCCTTCGAGGAAATTCAGGTTTGTAAATCAGTACGGTAAAATTGTATTTACAGAGCTCTGGTGCATATTTAAGATAAATATCAACCGGACACTGATTGCGAAAGATTTGTTCTGTTCACGTGAAGGTATTGTTGTGTTTTAGTATCGTAACGCCCGTCTCGTTGGGCCGAGGCTTAGAGGAAACCAGTTCTTATTTATATGTTGCATTCGTTCGACAGTCGCTTACGAAACCGCCCGTTGACTTTGGATTTCGGACACATCGGAAACGTCCATACCGGGGATGTCTATATCAATTTGTTAATAGAAAAGGCCAGCAGCTAGCGAACGCTAGTGGCCTTATTAGTAACATTTACGTGTTACACCCGACTGTACCGTTCACTAGACGCGAGCGACAATGAGCGAGTTGCAGGAAAGGTTTTCGCGTTCGATATTTATATTACCTCGAGTCTGATTCCGCACCTGTATTCGAATCTTGCATTACAGTAGTGCATAAAATATGCAGTATATTTATGATTTCAAAATTAATAATGCCAAAGTACGGAGGCTGCCGCTTCACACGCAGCACACTCCATCGTTTATAGTTGAATAGAATGCGATTTGCATACGTGTGTTGCTGCTGTGTGATTTTGAGCTTCATTTCCTAGGCGCGTCGGGTTAGGTTGGAAATGTGACATGCGTGCGGTGTGCAACGTCACTACTAAGCGAGCTCGATAGCCGGCGGCGAACAGACTGCGCCAATGGTTCAATCTACGAGAGCTTCAGCAACGCAGCGGTACAACAAAAATGTAATAATCTACTTCCATCTTGGAGGAACAAAATTTTAAACATTTCTTATTATCCGTAGCTGCACTCGTTGTGAAACTTTATTTATTGGTAGATAGATCAATGTAATAATAAAGTAGATGGAATATCTTGTTTAATATGCGGGATTATCAGTACCTAAGTCTTGGAAAACATCATATACTTCATCATGTCATAACTGTTATTACTACTATTTTCAGCTTTAGTCCATTTTCCTATAATAACTCATTTGACAATAAGAATGTACGATTGTAAACGTGAATGATCATGGTCGTTCTCTCGAACTTATATGTGCTTTACCATAAGTTATGTTATTTCATTGCTTCATGTTCCGCTGACGCTCGTGCCTTGCATCGCAGCGCGCTCAGCCCCATACCAGCAATTGATCAGCGGGCGCCTACATTATACTCTCTCCGGCTTTACACGACTCATGGCACGGACGCGCCGACCAGATGTTCTCGACGCGCTCCTATCGCGCCGGCTGTGCCACGCTCGGAAAGTAAACACCGCGATTTTTGTTGCGACCAATGTCCACCACCTCTATAATCTCCAGGGAATGGATTTAATATCGATATCATTAATACTGTGACTTATTTATGTGTATTAGTGAAACGGAACGTTTGCCAAGTAATTGTTCAAAGTACACAAGTTGAAACAATAATGGAGAGTGCTCACCCGCCTTGACCTTTTTAGTATGGCACAATTGCATTAGTTCGATTCAACTTTTCTAATCATTAAAATCAGACGCTTTTGTCACGTTTGTCATACGTTTAGCGCGTTTGTTTTATTAGATTAAAGTTCCATCGATGAAAATAATTCTTGACACCGGCCTTAGTGTTTTTTGATTGTTTGCTCACGTGGAAACCGGGAACCCCACAGGGCTCTATAGTTGGACCGCTTTATTAAGTAAATAAATGAGGGTTGTTTTTTTTACATAGACTTCTAGAACATTCTTTGGACTTGTTGTTTATCGATGCATGATTTGCGAGACATAATACATTACTATTTTTTTATGTACATCTGAATAGCAATACGCATATTTATACAAAAGTGCGCGATGAATTCTCGAACGCAGATATACGTGTAATTTAAAAGGCCGACTTTGAAAATTTTTAACTTATTTTTTTTTGTATATTGTTATTAAAATTATACTAGTTTCATGTTATATGTTATAATATTGAAAATCCCAATATCTAGTCCTAGTACCTAATTGCTGTAGGTTGGTTTATTTTATGAGTAGTTCTTAGAACTAAATAACTTCTCGGTTTTTATGCAATTGTCGCAACTGAACAGGCACTCTTTATCATGTGCTATTTATGCTATGCAACATTTAGTTAGAATATCTCCGTCTTCTTAATAATATTCAATGAAAGAAAAATGTTTGGCTAAATTAAAATGTGAATTCTTAGTACCCATAATTAATAATCGTAAAGTATATAATATATGGCTCAAACATGTTTTGACTGTTTTGTTTCATTATGCTGTGTGTACTTGGTACTAGAAAAATAAATGTACTGAATGTAGTATGAATTTACTTTTCGTCACGGTCTTTGAGGGAGTAGCAGCTGGGAGCATACAAACTGAACTAATTATAGAACCTATTATCTAAGGTGCAAATAATATTTGCCGCCAGTACTCTAATCGAATCATTTTTATCTTATGCACATCTTCTCAAAAGAAAATCAGTTATCGATGAGTCCAACATAAGTCTTATGTAATTCACTACGCAGTTTATAGAATTATTCTGCTATCTATTTCAAGACGTTTTCATATTGACCAGTGCAATTGACTAACGTATTATGAACTCTTGCTACATTTCCTCTACTATAAGCTGAACCGAAATCAGCCTGTGTCCGAGTATGATGATCCATAATGAGTTTGTTTTACAAATATTATATTCATGGTCGTGAACAGTTTGGGCTCTTTCGATGTAGCAGTTTTATCGCCAGGCTGGAACGTAGATATCTTTGCTTCACAAGAACTCGGTATAGCTCAAGTTACATCGCGTTCTATTGGATCAGCGCGAGATTTGTCCCGATGCATCTGCCGCTGCGCGGTTGGTGAGGTCAAGCGTGCCGGATCGATAGCGCGCTGTGAGGAGACAGACGTTGTAATTTTAATAATACGTCGCGTTCGCCTCCGCTAATTAAACCGACGCTGTCGTCCACACGAGGGCCTAAGCGTGATATTATTAACGACGGAAGGCCGCCCGTTGACCTATGCGATGTGGTCATATAAAAACACGATGTAGGTACTCCTGTTTTGTTGTTTTCAATGCATCATCTGTTATTTATGTGCATAGACCTTTCTAGTAAATCGACATATGTACCGATATAAAAACGGACGAGGAAAATGAAGTACTTTTTACAATTGGTAGAGTCGATAGATGCTTTAGTTGAATTGAAGAATCTCTGTTGAAGGTTATAGTTGAGGTCAGTATTTTTCAGTGTTTTTGTTAATGTCCCCTTATATGCGCTGGACGTTTTGGTGGGGGGGGGGGGGGTATAGAAGGACCACAGAAAATTAAGAGGCATTATGGAGACATGGTCTAGACGCTCTGGAGGGATGAAGGATGATATAAAGAAAAATCAGTTAGTTTGTCGCTCGTTACTTGTAACTGATCTATCCGCCATTGATTTAAACATTTCTCACAAGCTGTTCACCTGTCGCTCACCCGAGAGTCGACCACTGGCGATATCGCGGCCAATCTGCAACCGCGTCAGTGCTGCGAGTGGCCTACGTCACACCTTACGACAATACACTGGAAAATATACTTATGACTGTTCTCTTTTGTCGCAAATACGTACGAAATCGACGCTTTTAACGCGAATAATTAAAAGAATGGAATGAAAATGTGTGTTCGCACTTATAACGTCGTCATAAACAGACATGTTAATCGTTTGACTCTTGGACACTGGTTTCCCCAGAATGAGATGGTTTGAGGCTGTAAACTGTCACGCTTGCCAAATGTGGGCTGGCGGGATGTTTCTCTAATGATAGTTCATCATAAAATATTAAAAAAACACGAAAACAATTTTGCACGTAAATCAGCTACGTAGTATCACCTGCATTGTAATACAAACGTTGCAACCGACTCTGTTTTCTTATAACGTGATACTCACACATGCGCATCTCGTTCACATCGTATACCCGTCATTATATCGAGATGAGGAGTGAGACGACGTCTGTGTAATAGTGTGTAGTACCCCCAGACGCATTGCATCCGCAGTACCTACTCACTCACTTTACATTAGACACGGCGGTAAATGTAAAATGTCGGCACTTGTAGCCATACGCGAGCGAAAGGTCGCCGTTGACAGTAAAGTCGCGTTGGCACTTTAGTGGCCCCTTTTACAGTATTTAGCGGTTTTTGGCTGCGTTCAGGACTTTATGGCTTCGCTCCTCCCGATCGATCGAGCGTCGAACTTGCGGTTCGCGAGTCAATATAACTTTTTATATAATATAATGACATAATATTCGTCTTTGTGGCACTTACAATTGTTTATAGTTCATCCCATCTATGCTGTTGATTTTATTAATAGGTACATATCCATAAACCGTTGTAATATTGTTTTTTTTGATTTGCTTCGAATAGTTTAAAATCTTACTGTATAATCTACTTATTAATATTTTTCAAGGTTAGAAAAACTACCATTTATTTTAAATATTTAATGGCTAGTCCTTGTCGCTTCAGTTTGAAACTTATCACATGAAAAAAATTATGTTGAAGGTCACCACGAAAGCCTTTTATTTAGCTTTTCTACTTGTTCAAAGCCTCCAGTTTGTATTTAATCGATAACACTGCAAAGCTTATCTTCATTCGTCGTAGACTACGTTCATTGAAATACCTAAAGAACTAATAGACCCATAAGTAATTCTACAAAACCTTCATCTAGAAAAAAATCTTAAGTTAGCGAAAATAACTCTTCTAGAGCTGAAAGCTTTTTTAGAGAGAACTTTTCATGTAAAGAAATCTCGGACGTGGCTTACTTTTTAAGCTGTTAATAATGTTCTACATATTCATCAGTCGACTGTCAAGTTAAATATTACTAATCGAGATATTACTGACATCATCATCATTATCGTTATGTCTAAGACTCGTAGATTGTATAGAGCCTCAGAACTCGGGCACTGAGTTACTATAACTATTATACGTCTCTAGGTCTTGCGCCGAGAACATTACAAAGTTATTGATTTTCGTCTTAGGACTACTACGTAGACGCGTTCGTAGTAGTATAGTAGTGAGCTGAACACAAGTGAATTATACAGCCTTCGTGTCTATTTCTGCTCGGTTACAGATCTCCGTGTTCTATATACCAGAATAGAAACGAAATTCGCATGTTAAAAGTGGATTTCTATCTGACGATTTAAACACGACCCAACAGCATAACCGCCCTTCGCGACATGGATACGCCCGTGTAACTGTGTTAGCACTAAAGGTCACCAGAGGGCCGACAACGCCCTGCTTTGTTTAAAACAAGTCCTTTGCGAAATTATCTATACGTAGGAATTTGGAGCGCATCTTAGCCACACCATCGCGTTGGACCTTTTCGTCCTTCGATTCCTAATATTCTTAATAATCTACATACAGTAGAATTTAGCGATTCTACTTTCTATTACATTTTTGATGTTTCATAATATCTTCAATATCCCAGCTGCTGCCTTGTTTTATTTGACCTGGATTACAGTTTTTCCTTCAGTCTTTACATAAATAGGTCTTACTACTATTCTTAAACCGATACGTAGTTCAGGTCAATTCATTGGTCTGAAAGAGGCTGCTGAATATAATAAATGTATTGCAGTCATTAAAGAGCATAGTTTTTTTTATAAAGGACAGGGTCATTGCGTCTCATTAGTACTTGTGTCTTCACCTTATTGTGGGAAGTGACCCGTGGCGTACGTTGAGCGTGAGAGATTTAAAGTGGCTTGTGAAGAATCAATTAAATTATATGCAACTAAGGTGTTTCTGACACCCTCCTTCGTGTAACTAAATTGACTATCAATGGTTAAAGATATACCGTATAAATAAGCGTATATTTGTGTGGAATGCTCTGTTCATTTCGAATTTATTGGTGTCTACCGTACCTACCTAACTAATCGACACCAATAAATTCGTTTCTAATGTTTAATAACGGATAAGAAGCTTTAAATCATAAAGCATATTTATTGTAATCGTTTAAAGGCTGGACATTTCTAAACTATTAATTAATTATTCATGAACTCTTTCATCACATAAATAAACCAGAAACCTCGTTTAATTTCTTGCCCTTCAATTAATTCTATAATCCACAGAAAAAACAAACGGTGGCAAGTTTATATTTCTCGAAAGTTGGCGATGTTAGGTTAGGAACTCGTATGTTAGTTAGGAAATCTAATTTAGAGAATTAACGAGTTTCTCCGGCGCAAGTTCGGTTTTCCGATTAATGCTTATGGTGCATTATTCGAGATAGCTCTACGTAGAATAATTCGTTTACTCAGTCCACATTATCGTCAGATTTTATAGCGTTTTTGGCTACGTGCGGGATTTTGCCTGGTCCTGAATACTTCTCTAGCCTCTGTTAAGGAGTTTTTTCATTCCATATTGTCACATCCGTAACTTTTGGGTCATTTTAATGTCATTTAATCTTCTAAAACTTCAGCTGTCTTGGTTTTATCGGCACTCTGGTTTATGAGATTCATCCATTTCTACCTGTCGCAGGCGTCCAACTCGGATTTTCCTAGCTATGTAAATCTACTGCACATATAGTTGTTCATATGAAATTAAAACGGACATTTAGGATACATTAATCATCGAGTTGGTGTCAAAACGTCTTCCTAGTCCATACATCTCTATATTGTAGCCCTTTTTCTAACCTACGCACGTCTTTATTCGCTTCAAGACAGGTTTCAATTTTTAGATACGGTCACTCACAGGTGCATTACCAATGCAGACAATTTCGAGAATTTGATCATTTAGAGCGCTTCATGTTTTAGATGTTAATTTACCCATCGTGCCCTTTCATAAATGCAAATACGAATACCATCCACTGCTCAGCGGCCCAAGTTTTATTCACTGACCAGTATTGCTAAATTTGTGACGTGGGAAAATTGCATGGAGTTCGTCGATTGTGAATATAGTGGCATGCATGCCAGCGTCAGCGTTGTACGCGATCGTTATTTTTGTCTAGACCTTTTAAGTCAAACATATTGTTCCCAGAGGAGTCTCCATGGCGCCTGGTGACACCACGTCCACAAATATTGGTTGTCCAATGACATGTGTCGCTTAATGCACTAAACAATACTATTGTCATTTATTATGTACATGTTCAAATAACATAGTAATAATGAGGACAAATCTGTACATGCAATACATTTTGACTATATCAATTGTTCGTATTGTGCACGTACATGACTAAAGTATTTTTTTATTTTTGTCTGTCTGTACGTTCATCGTGCATTAAGCCACTAACTGGGTAATACGTATCTAAATATGTACGTAAAAAGTGCATGCTATATAATAATACCTCGGAACAGTTATTACATCACGTGCACCGTGGAAATGTGGTCCACGCATGTGAACTTGCGCACTGAATTCCGATGTAATGTTCGACATCGACGGAAAAAAAACAGTCAAAACAGTAATGAGGTTCACACGTGCTGCGTACACACGGTCTCAACACTACTACACACTGCTAAACTACGAATGCGCCACAATGCCTCGTATGCATAATACACTAAGCATTTGTCGCGCGAACGCGAGACTAGTAATCGACATTAAATCGTCTTCATCAATCCTTTTATCGTTCCACAGTTGGACACGCGTCCTCTCTCATCATGATAACGATAAAGCCATAATCTAAAATACAACTCTGTCTAAGTGGGGGATGGCAGACTTAACTAACAGTTCATAGACAATCATAGCTCACAGTTTAGAAGCGGAGCTGTACTACGACTTACTATTTTAGATATACTATAGGTATACTATATAAGACACACTCGTATTCTGTTGATTGGTATATTATGTTGAATCTTTTCCACCCAATTTAATTGCTGATTCCATCTCAATGCTGGGTTTGTCTAATGCATATTCCACAGACCCGCGCTCGAGTGCAGTCCGCCGGGCGTCTGTGACTGGTCTCAATTAAAATTTCAGGTCAATTAGACACATATGTTTGTATACTGGAGTAGGATATTTAAAATCTCATGATCTACTCGATACGCAGCATTAAAGAAAAGAATTGCCAGAAAATCAGAATAGTTTTTATTGTGTCCAGAACGTAAAAGATGTCAATTCACATCCGGTAATGTCGGTAACGGAAGATGTTTCGTATTTGCAACGTTTGTGAATTCACAACGATTTTTTTTCAAACATGTGGTGTATGTTTCTCTGCTGCTTTCAAAACCAACCCCATAATATTTTTAACTAAGTTTTTTACAAAGTCCAAAACTATAATTTGGGTCAGGTCGTCATCAAAATGTTAATCTGTGTACGTATTCTACCAAGCATCATATTTAACCCTTCTATCGTTCCCAATATTGGACACCGGTTTTGACTTAGGCTTAAGGCTATGTAGTCTGTTACGCAGTCAAATGGAGTCTAGAGACGTGACAAACAAATATGTCACGACGGCTTGGTACAAATTTGGTGGGAACGATATTTATATTAAATATATAATCAATTAATCCATTTTCATTCGACTCTGCGTTTTACTACTAAGTGTTTCGTAAGCATTATAAATACTGAGTGTATAAACACATGTTTATTAATGTACCGGCTTAGCTCACGCGCGTTTTTCGCGATGACCCGACTAGTTTCGGACCTGTACGAGGTCCTTCCTCATGAGCTCCTGGCGTTTGCAGCGAGGTCGCGGCGGAGACTGGTCGAGCCATCCCGGAAAGCGCGTGAGTTAAGGTGGTACATTTATAATTAACTGCGTGCATATTAAAATAAATATATATCTGCAGTATAGATAGACGTACAATCAGAAATATTTCTAATTTTCGGGAACAGATTTTCGAAATACAAAAATTACACACAATTCCTTTCACACAGTTATTATACTGACATTGGATGGTAGCTCAATTTCTGAATTATTTCTGATTAATATCAATGGATAAATTACTGTGATTCGGAATTTGGATTGTCATTACACAAAACATTCCAAATACGAATTACAAATGTATATATCGGTTATTACCTACATGATTACACATAAATCATACTCTATTAATAAATTCTGTTGATTATAAACTATTACAAGTACGAATTACGTATGTAAGAAGAGAAATATTATAATATAAATATAATTTACGAAATAACATATTATATGTATATTCTATTATGTAGGTCTTTTAGAATAATAAAATCATAAAAAAAACTTAACTTCACACCTGTAATCCCCGAAAAGGTAGGCAGAGGAATGCAGAATACTCCCACGTTTCACCGGTTACGTTTACGTCCTACTATGGAATAGGTGGTGAGCATATTGCCATGCATCAGGCACATATCCAGACTCCGAACCCCTACTAGAAAATCTAAATTACAAAATTTTGTAGTGTTCGACCCGGGAATCGAACCAGAGACCTCTCGATCGGCAGTCGCACTTGCAATCAATACGACCATCGAGGCAGTCAAAAATATAATCATGTCCCTAAAATTACAAGTCATTTAAGTTTTCATAGCGCTCGAGCCGGCGGGCGCCTCGCTTAATATACTGAAGGAGGCTTGCGCCTTCCAAGTATCGATTTTGGTTCGATGCAAATATTTACATAGCAGGAATGTTTATATATAGTCACTACACCTATCACAGCTGATAGTGTATACTTATTGGGGCGCGTATTTAAATATACATATTTTTATCATCAAGACTGCCTTGTTGGTCGAGTGGATAAAAGCATATCTGCCGATCGGGGGTACCTGGGTTCAAATCCCGAGTCGAATATTATTTGATTTTTCTCATTTAGAATTTCTAGTACTGACTCGGAGTCTGGAATTGCG
>DWDT01005119.1:0-10666 GCA_018245595.1 Microceris scylla
GTGTCCATGGGCGACGGCAGTCACTTACCATCAGGTGACCCGTTTGCTCGTTTGCCCCCTAGTCTATAAAAAAAAAAGGAGGAACTCAAGATGGTTGAATCGTCTACAATATGCGTTCCCCTATTTGTAACACTATCGATGTAAAGACCAACAACCCCCACTAATTTGCTCAGTGGAGTGCCATTTATTTTAAAGGATAGCTTCCAAGTTTTTGAAACTAACATTAGCCAGCAACCTCGAACTGCCCAAAGTAATTGCTTTAAATTAGCATGGATTAATATGAACTTCATATCTTCACAACTTGATTCTCCCGAGCTCTACATTTGCGGTAATTTTATTGAATATTAACTTAACTGATGTTATTTTGTATGTACGTATAGTTTCAAATCATTTGCATACGAATAATATCTCTACGATTTAAATGAGGAAGACTACAAAATATAATGTGGGAGAAATGAGGCTACCTTGCAGCACACCAGCTTCTGCTGCTCCTGCTGTTTTTAGTTCGGCCTTTTGCGTATGCGTCCGCATTGTGGACAATTGCAAATATAAGACGATAACAAATTCAGAAAGAAAATAAAAAGTTTCATTAATAGTAACATAGACTGACAGATAGACCGACCTCGAACCCGCATGCCCAGCGTGGAGATTACGGGCATAAACCTACTTTTGGGGGAGGCCTATGTCCAGCAGTGGACTGAGATAGGGTGATGATGAAGATAGACTACTAATAAAAATGTCAGGAAGAACTGCTTCAAACGCAACAGACAACACAACAAACATTACTCGGGGATTAGTTTCTTGACTAATATGTTCAAACACAAGTGCTATGGTAATATTGAGACGTCAACTTGACTCAGCTCGCCATTTCTTTTCACCATACCTATCCGACCACATATTCAAAGTTACTGTCCAAATAAATATGAAAAGCTGGCTTTTGCGGGTAAAAAAAAGGTTATTAAAAATAACCTTTACTCATTGTAAGTGAAATTAATACTGTGTCTAAAATTGTACTGTTGTTTTTTGCAAAATCACCTGTAAACAATAAATATTACATAATATCCAAAAGGTTGTTATAATTGCGAAGGAAACTTTGCGAACACCAATATTTGGGGCTAATATTAGTTGTGGCTGCAAAAATTAATTGCTTTCGGAAACGTTTTGCGAAAAAGTTTCGGGAATAATTCGCTGAGTTGTCCAAGTCTTGGTTCGGGGTGCAGGTACCTAAATCTCTCACGATAAACACTGTGACGTGAACTTTGGTGAGCTATTAAAGTAATTTATGACACATATTCTCTTACTTCGCTAATTGCTTATATTTTCCCGTTTAAATATATCGATTTTTTTCTACTTTATATAGTTGTTATAATACTGTTTCTACAGTATTTTTGCAAATGATTATTATATCATTTCGAATGTATATTACTTCAACCAATTTATTAGTAGAAAAATAATCAAATGGGACTCAAAAACGTATTCGGAAAACATTTGAGGTTAGCCTGTTGACTCCAAACTTTACCAAGTCGGCCCCTGTGACACTGGCCTCGTTGAGATAAAAAAATGATTTATGTAATAATGAATGTAACGTTATGTTATGACTACATTTTTTGCGTCGGTAATAATTTCCGTTTTCCTGTTACGCTGTTCTGTACGAATTTTTCGCTTTGCTTCTGACATTATCAACTGTCAGTATGTTTTATTTTTCTTTTATGATTTATTTTAGGAATAATTCACAATTAACCGTACATTTAAAGTTAAATACTGCTTTTTAAAAGTAAAACATATCATATTTGTGGCACAAGTAGGTGCAGATTCAAGGTGGCATTTGTGCTAGAAGGGTAGATCCAGTAACGAACTGATACAGATCGATTGTGAGGACGAAGAATCAAACGATTAACATTAACAGGAATTGAATTAGCTACAAGAACTTATTTTTACCTCATCTTTAATTATACTATGTGATCGCAAAATTCATTCATTCCTTTGCTCGTATTTATCGTATACATAATACCAGCGGCCTTTGCCGATCACTCAACAGTTGGTGAGTCTAAATATAAATAATTTATAAATAGTGACAATGGGTCTACATCTAAATTATATCAAGAGAGTTCTGTAGGTAGCAGTTTCAGTAGGGTATCTATAGATAGTGTGCATCGATCCCAAGCTAAATGAATCCGGCATCTCACTGATTGATCCAAACAATATATTTGTATTAAATAGTACGATTAAAATATTAAATTAATTAAAATATTTTCTAAGGTGTGTGAAGTCTGCCAACCCGCACTTGGCCAGTGTGGCAGACTATGGCCTTAACCCTCTTAATATGAGAGGAGACCCGTATCCCAACAGTGGAATTGTAATGAGTTGAAAAAAAAAAATAATAATAATAAAAAATAAACTATGTACCGACTTAACTCACTGATATTTTTTTGGGATAACCTGCCTAGTTTGGGACATATCCGAAGGTTCCAAGGTCCTTGTTCATGACTGATGTCAGTTTTCATCTCGACCGCGTTGCAATCAACTGGAGCTCATGAAGAAGAACCTCGGTTGGGTCCGAAGCTATTTTAACTGGCCCGAAACAAAATTCAACATTAACCCCGATACATATTCAAACAATATTTTATTACTACATCTCACGAAGATATAATATCTCTGTTCGTCCTCCCCGTATCCCTTCCGTAGCAGCTATTTATTCTATTCAGTTTCTTGCACATTTGCCGAAATGTCCCAAAACTAGGAATTTGTAAGAATTGTAGCAAAAAGAAGCAGTCAATTCGACCATTCCTTCTATTATTTCTACGAGAGAGCACGCAAATTTTACTCTCCACATATGTAGGAGTAGATACGATGCCGATATCCGAAATGTTCGACGTGTGAAAATAAAGTCGAATAATGAGCCAGGAAGATTCTCATGCGCTCACACGAATTCATTGTGCCGTGATGACCGCAGTTCCATAGCACAACCTTTTTGTATCTTCATTGCTGAAGGTCATACTTGCTCTGACAGTTCGTTATATACATATACATACATATGTTCTTCAGCCGCTTACAGTTGGGACAATATTCAGTATATCGGAGACATTCAGTGATTGATACTGGTGTCACATCTCTGATTTGATTAAATTATCTGATTTTACCACCACAGTGCAAAATAACATCATTTTCATCATCATCATCATCAGCCTGTCCATAGACAGGCTGATGATGATCCAGGCTGGTCCAGCTGGGGACATATCCCCAGCTGGACCTAGGTCTCCTCTGAGGACAATTTGTCCATAATCAAAGTGTATAGGATTAAAGTGTAGAGGTCTCGCACTGCCTACGTGCTACCCGTCAGCGGCCAAGATATGAGTATGTAATCGTGCCTAGCGCCTAATATCGTGGGACAATGAAAACACGCAATATACCAATAACGCCAGAAGCGAGCGTGATTCACGAGTTAGGTGAACACGAGCCGAATCTTTGATTATGTATTGATTCTTCCGAATTGTTGTTTATAAGATAGTTTTAATACAATATTCTACGGACGGAACGGATTAGAATACCATAGAAAAGGATATACCAGGAGAGGCACGCGTAATGTAATTTTTTTCTGAAACTTTTGTGATCCGCTTTTTTAAAGCTTTTTATTTCGTCTCGTTTTATTTGTTCGACCGATTTTTTAACCGTGTTACCTGTAATTATACTATATAATTTGACGTCCAATGTCTGACAGCTCTGCAATTTCGGGGGTCGTTTTATATCTTTACATTTAACAATTCAATATTCAAAATTGTAGGCATTGTTACATAATCAATTTTGTTTGAAACCAATAACTATTTTAGCCAACCTCAAACAAGTGACCAATATTTGCTTGCAATAAAATTGTTTTGCGCTTCCCATGTTTTTGTTCGAATTATGTTTCTTTTCTATTATTTTTGGCCATTTTGTAGGCTATTCAGAATTTAATACAAAATTTTAGGTGTTCCAGCTCAAATTGTTTCGACTAAAAGGCGTAGGAAAGTTTAAAACTTTGGTAAAATATGTATATCGCGAAAAGTATCTGCACAACGTAAAATTTATTTGAAAGTTTATTTTGACTGCGTCCTTGGCCGAACGGTTACAAGCGCGAATAACGATCGGGAGGTCCTGAGTTCAAATACTGGGTCGAGTGTTATTGAATTTTTCTAATTTAGAATTTCTATGGCAATAGGCTCACCACCTATCTCATGGGTTGTAAACATAACGGGGCAATGTACTACAATCCTATGCCGACCAATTCGGGTATTATAAGCGTGATGTTACGTTTTTTTTTTTTACATTTTAAATTTATGACAAGGTAAGAAACTGTCGAACTTATTTTAAACATTTTTATGATTGTTATCACAGAACTCCGTTATTAGTGAATTGCTCGTGAAAATTTTTTTTGGTTTATGAGGGTATACTTTCATTTCATTATACTTTCATTATATTCAAATTTGAAGAAAAACGACACCTCCTAAAGGTGGAAACATGGGTAATACATTTTTTATGGGCTCGAATTTTGTTTATAGCTTAGTATTATAACTATGACATGATAACGTAAACTCTACTGTTGCAGGCCTGATGGCTCTTCCACATTCATATATAGGTACTCCGGTTTCGGAAACCTCCATCTCCCCCGTCAATATTCGACATATTTTATCAAATATCTGACCTTTCTGTTCAAAATCTTAAATAAGATATTGAGAGTTATTTCTCAATCAGAATGACATTTTAGCATGATTTTTATTGTGATAAAATAATAATTTTAAGAAGAAATCGTTTTCAGGCTACAAGGTCGCCTCTTATTCACGTTCACTCTGTTTTTGTATGCGCATGTTTTATGTAAAAAAAAAATATGCGATTTATCTAAAAGAGTTATTTGTATAACCAAACAAATTAAAATAAAAACAATATAGACTTTTCTATTACTGAATGATAAATATTAACTTTATTGTTCCTTATATTTAAGGAAATTCATGGAAACATTGGGCACTTAAGCTAAAAGCAGGCAATGGGAACTGCGGGTGGTCCACTTTTCCAAGTATCAAGTTGCCCACATGTAATTCAATAACCAAGTTATATACAGACTCTGAAAACTTATTTATCGACAAAAGCCTGACTTCCTTCCGGTCTAAAATTAAGAATTAATTACATATGTATATGAATATTTATTACTAATAAGTAACAAAGCTGATGGGGACACCAACCATTACTACATTAAATACCACTTTTTATTGCATTATAAAATAAATAAATCCTAATTTACAGGAAACTCCAAAATACAATAATTGTAATCGAAATAGATCGTCGGAAGCCTTAATACAATATTCAACACAAACCGACTCAAACCAGTATCGTCTCCTAATAACCGGTATCGACTAGATTAGCAGTTTACAATATCTGTTATACATATTTCTCACTAGTTTCACACCGCAAACCTCGCTATCCAATATATAATTCTGAACTCGTAGGGAAATTAATTTGTAACGTTTAATAATTAAAATACGATATCTAGTTAGCGATAAATGTTGTCATATATTAGGTAGTAGGTATATCTAAGAATATGTAATGTCGGAGACATTTTCTGTTAGCATTATGTAATTAACATCTTGGGATTTAAAATTTAATGTACCAAATACTGTATGTATTAGGATTGTATTTAAGATTTTTTTTAATTTAGCGGTCAAACACTCTAATAACTCGAACGTTAATAATTTTTATCAACATTTTATACCCAGACTTGTTAAAACTGCGTGCAGATTTCGATTGAAAGCTCTTGTGGCCTCATAGTTCATCATGCAAAATCTTTTTGCTCGCTTTTAATTTTTCCATCATTATTCACTACACTCATACATATCATTCAGAAAACATATTCGGAGAAAGATCGTCTTCTAAGAGGAAGGGCCTCACAGAATCAATACTAACACCTCTCAAATGGTAAGACAGTATTCGTCTCTAGTAGTGACTCTACACAGTAGTGACTCTACAAATTAATTGATACAAAACATACATATATAAAGGGCCGATAAAATAGACTATAACGTATTGTTAATTTCCGTCGAGAATTAGACAGAAAGTGTCCTAAATTTTCGATAAACAAGCCCACATTAATTATTAGCCCAGCTTTATTTAAGATTCTATGTGAGTACAAAGTATGTAAAACAAAAGAACATCGCATTAACCTTGCCTCTTAAGTTTCAATTCTCTTTTTACGACTACCGTCAGATATTCCTATATTATGCAAGCAGTCCCTTTGTACTCGTTTTTGTTTCACGACCGTTTTGCATTTCAGTTGTACGCTTATAAAGTAAATCGACACTATAGCTTATATTACCCGACCATATTTACGTAATATAAATATATTACGTAAATATGTAATTATAATACAATTACAAATACGTAAATACGTAATATTTCAATTAATTTTAAATAACACAAGCAATTGGCTTGACTAAGTTTCATGTTTAGTTATATATAAAATGCTTAATTATTTTAAGCGCAATTCGAGATATAAATAAATATTTATATGGTAAATTTATTGCGTACAAATAAACTTTGATTAGCATCAATTGTTACATAGTAAGTAAGAAATTCACGCAGCCTTCCCTTAATATAAGGTTTGAATGTCTGAAAAACATGAAAAAATTACGTTCCTAGATATAATTTTTAATTTTCAGCTCGGAATTGCAACTCCTCATATTATATACACTGTTCGATAACTAGATCTCGAATGGCCAGTTTTCGCGATATTTTCCCCTCAGCAACTGATTTGAAACAGCAACGACATGGGGAATCAATATCAGATGTTCTGTTAGCAGCTTCCGTTGATATAAGATAGACCTAATATGCAAAATAAAAATTAATATAATATAAAATAATATAATTGACTGCCTCATTTGTTGAGTCATTCGGGAGGTCCTGAGTTCAAATCCCGGGTCGGGTACCATGGATTTTCATAACTTAGAATTTCTGTTAGTGGCTCGGAGTCTGGATATATGCCCGGTGTACGGCACTAGGCTCACCACCTCTTTCATGGGACTTAAACGTAACTGGTGAAATGTGGGGGTGTACTACACTTCTCTGCCTACCCCTTCGGGGAGTACCGACGTGATAAAAACGTGATTATGTTTAATAATATAATGCCCATAATAAAAACCAATTTTAATGCAACAATTTTACTAAGAACTTAATTATTATTGTTATTATCTGTTATTATTACTGTTATTATTATGTTACTCTAACCATAACTATAAGCAAACATAAATATCCAGAAGAAAATTTCAACTACGAACAAAAAGCCAGCATAATTTTCGCCTAGACATTCCATATAATATTTCCATATCTATTATATTTTAATCACAGTGAGAAATCGCGCAAGAAAGCTTGCGGAATAAAGGGATGGGAATTATTCCCGGCTGTCACTGGCGCTGCCGCTGAACAAAATGAAAAGATTCAAAAAAATCCGTGTCCGCTCCACTGAGTCCGGGTCTGAGCGGGCCGTGTGGGGCCGCTTTTATTCAGCTTTGCCAGACCAATGATCGTGTATATTGCAATAGATTTAGATGTTAATGTGTTAAGGAGCATGCAGCGTGCGTATTTATACGAACGATAACGGTTTTTAGTGGCGTTTGAAAATAGAATTTTGTTCCTGTATTTTTGTTCTAAATTTAATGACGCTTAACATAATAATAATTAATAATCTAATAATAATTAATAATCGCTGACCATATAGTAGAAGGAAAACATCTTAAGACTACTAGAATGCTTTAGACTTGTCCGTGATATTGACTAACACATCTGAAATCTTACCAAATAGTACTTGGCTAGAGTGGGAGACTATGGCCTTAAATCTTCTTATTCTGAGAAATCACCCCTGACCAACATTATAATAATAATATTAATAATAAACTTAAATTTATTTTCATGTACTTTTTTAATAAATTTCTCTTAGGTTTAATAGTATAAAAAAGAGGATTTAGAACTGTCGCAGTTACTCGCAGAATATTATGAAAAGACTCAAAAAAAGCGCGTCCGCTCCAGTGAACGGTTTGGTCGAACATATGGAGCCATATTAAAAGGTTAGCTGAAAAACTACTGCATAATATTTACTGAATGTACATATGTAAAAGATAGAGTTGGATAATTTATATTTTTTATAATTGATTGTATAAAAATAAAAGTAGTGGTTAATTTACAACAAAGCTTTTATTGTACGTTAAAGTTATTTGTATACGTAATAACGTTGCTTAGAAATCAATAATAATAGTAATCATTCTAAAATAAGTACAAAAACAATCGGTCAGACCTTGAAATAAATTCATTGTTTAGTTACGTGTCCTGACGGGACAATATATAAGGTACTTCAAAATAAATTCAGCAACAATTCAACAGGAACCAAATACATTGACGTTAATGTCATAATACAAAAAAAATGTACGAAAAACGAGCAACCGCCTTAAAAAATTACAAAGAAATAAATGCGACCTTCCAAACCGGAATCGAAATCGTTTACGTTTGCCAGCCTTGACACGTTCCAAGAACAAAACCAATAAACTGCCGCCCGGTACATACGTACTCGTAGTAAACACTACCCACTACCCGTCAGCTAAAGTTTTCTCGCTGCGGGTTATTTTTCACCCGGGCCCATTAATGGCCCGCCGGATTTAATGACGCGACTTTTTAATTATGAAGTTAATTGAGTCGGGGACGAGAGCAGCCGCGACCTTGTTCAATTATTATAATCGGGTCGCTTATTTTTAGATGGAAAATATCAAACCGGTTTCAGTGCGCGGTAAAACCTATAATTACCGTTTACAAGTTGAGGTGCAACCGTCTGACTTTTCAATTTTATATGCATTTTTTACTTAAAATATCAGCTGCTCGTACGGTAAATGAAAACTTTAGTAAATCGACACACCTTTTAGTCCAAAAATATATTTTGAAAAATTTATTTCATTTTTTTTTAGTTAGTAGAAAGATAACGAATCCATTAATTTTTGGGTCCGCAATATTATATTACGGTTCACTTTTTGTTTGTACATAATAAATTAGTTTGTTTAACATAACACAGACTCTAACATGGCATAAGAGCAACTGGGGAGCCCAATTCGCTGATATTTAATTATTTAGGAGTCTTTGTGAACTGTTTTTATTCATTAGAAAAGAGAAGTAGAATTACACACATATTTTATATAACGATTACTGTTAAAAATTTGCTACGCTCTGAATAATTACAGAAACGTTGGTGTGACGACGTTCGGATTAAAAGCGGCCCGTGGAGTTCGCTAAAACACACATTCACTTAAGCGGATAGAATTGTTGAAATCTTTTCAATTTGCTCAACGGCTGACACCAGAATTATCCCCATCCGTTTTATTCGAAAACGATCTCTTATTGTAATTTAGAGACCATTTGTAAATATGGAAACGTATTTATACTTAAATATAACATAAAACATGAAAGGTATTTTTTTATCAAAAACTCGACAATGAATTACAAAAGTAAGACTGGGATACCTTAACCTTATTATTAAAAACTTTTAGGTCATTTGTAAAGTAGTTACAAGCATTACGTTTTAAAAAAGCAATGGGTTGGTTACTTAATATTAATACGTCTATACAAATGCTATGTTCCACAACTCTAACTCGAAAGCGGATTATAGGTACGTTCAAAGCATAAGATTGAATAACTACAACCATCAGAGAATATACTCACATTATAATTACAACTATGTTTATCTGGAGATATCTGGAGATATGCTATAATCGGTGGTATAAGACGACAAAGGTTCATCCTGGAACATAATTTGGAATTACAACTTATGAGGACGACTAAGCTCCATCCTGAAACATAATTCGTTAACGTTGCTATGAAAATGACGAACCTTACCCTAAAACATATATTATAACCAATGCTATACGAACAGTAATGCTCTATACTAAATGACATTTTTACACTAAATCCTATAACAAAAACTACAGATAGAATAACAATTCTGTACATAATTGATAATAACAATCTAACAGCCACAATGCCACAACCCCACCGGATGTAATATCGCGATAATTCCCAGCATCGCGCAGCCGTGGGTTAATTAATACGTCAGCCTAAATTATTCGCTCAGCGACTCTAGTTTTGGTCGCAATGTTTATCTCACCATTTGCTTGTAAGTGTAACACACAATTACGAAGTAAACTGAATACTTGGAATAATATTTGCTTTTAAGATAGAGATATTAGCACAAGACAGACAATGCCTAAAATTATTTGTAAGCAATACAACTATGTTATTTATGTATAGTAGCTGTTGTTTTGGTTTTAATAACACTTCTTGCGTCAAATAAGAACTGTGTAGATTAAAACAAAGGCACCAATAATTTAATTAGTAAGTCTTAATAATCAATTGTAATGAAGCAAAATTATCTCGGTTTCTTAAAAGACCGCTCGTTCCGAAGTTGGACACAGATCTCAGAATCAGAATTAGTTATTTTAAGTCGATAGGGTAAAACACTGGCCAAGAGAGGATTATCCTTAGAAAATGTTTTGGAGAACTCTACGGTGTGCGGGTTTCCTCATGATGCTTTCCTTTAACAGAAAGTAACATTTAATCTAAATAATAAATGTGACGTGTAGCAAACTCCAATTCACAGCTAATGGCACCT
>DWDT01005120.1:0-10666 GCA_018245595.1 Microceris scylla
TTCTAAACATATTTGTTGTTTTATGTTATATTAATAGACACTCGGTGCTCTGTGCGCGACTCATAAAAAACTTGGCGTGGTGATATGTTATATCTAGTTTCGTCATGAACATTTTCAGGTTAGGTATGAACATGGAGACTAGAACAGACATTGGTATGTTTATTTTCTTTGGATATCTGTTGTTAATTTTTCTTTTATTATATTTAAGAAAAACTACCTACATTAATTCATTTAAGATATATGGAGGATTTAAAAGTCAGTCAGTAAAAAATAACGTTGAGAAATTATATGCGAGATTATTATTATGTAACAGCAAAAAAGTATTTTTAAACTAAACCTGCAATTTTAAGAGTATCAACAATAAGATAGATGATTTTTAATATAATAATGAAATAACAACTGCCAGCAGTTACAGCC
Organism: Microceris scylla; assembly: GCA_018245595.1. Lineage (NCBI taxonomy): Eukaryota > Metazoa > Arthropoda > Insecta > Lepidoptera > Hesperiidae > Microceris > Microceris scylla. Next base: position 418 of record DWDT01005120.1, read on the forward strand.
CTATGTGAAAGTATGACTGAAAACGTTACAACGAAAACACAAACGTTAGAAACTTTTGTGGGTGACAGGTCTTACTTCAAACACTTGATGATGATAATTAAGATGATGAAGGAAATTTCAGTCATCAGAATATTCTAATGTATGTGTATAACTCTTTCTGTTACTGATAGGTAATACGTAGGTTCAAACGTTAAGCTAACTTAAAATAAAGTAACATCACGCCTGTAATAACTAAGGTGTAGGCAGAGGAGTTTATTACACTCCCACGTTTCACTAGTCATGTTACGTCTCACAATGGTATTTGCTAACTTTAACACAAATGTATAATTTTTATCTACAAAGCTTATTCCTTTTACCAACAAAGTATAAAGGACTTCAAAAGGATTAAAATCTATAAATTAAAACAATGGCAGCAAGTATATTTATGTACCTCGGACGAGGGTAGCACTGCGGTCAAATGACCCTTGCACGCCCTTGTCATCCTACGACAAAATTCCTTACATTTGCCCCAGAAAGGTTCTCCGTTCCTTGTAATGTTAATACATTTAAAAACTACTGTTATAATTTTTTTCAGCCATTTTTGTCATTCCGCTGTTGGCCACAGGCCTCTATGAATAAGAGGGTTAAGGCCACAGTCAGCCATGCTGGCCAAGTACGGGTAGGCAGATTTCACACGTCCAATTGATTTTTTTTCATTCATAACAAGCGCCATTTGAACTTAAAACGTACAATTTTGTAAAAAGGTGTAAGTATTTATACGTCTCATACATACTAATTCGCATACCACATTTTGATTTGTTTACGTTTGGAAATAATTGCACCCTATGCATAACTGTTAAAGCTGTGAAGTATCAATTTAATATCCAAACTCTGCTTCATATAAAACCAAAATATATTTTTTCCGAATTGTATTTTTTTTTAATAATGCATATCATATTTTGAGCAAATCAAATATCTTCGGCCGACCCACGTCATCTAAACTCCTACAAACATTTGTGATGGAAGCTAAGACTCGATATATGAAAAGACATATATCAGTTACATATATTATACATATATTCAGAGTAGGATACAAATGTAATTTAATATTTTCAAAATGCCTAAACCTACACTAAAATCGTAGCGGCTGAAAAATAACAATTGACAACAATAGATAACAACAAACATATAATGTAGTAGATAACAACTAGTCAGATAAATGGATCACAATAAACAAAAAACAATTCTAATAGATAATAACTAGAAAGATAAACAGATATACAATAAACGTATATAATACCTCTATGAAGGCATAGTCAATTTAACGTAACCCAACTATGCTATGTTCACAAGCAAACTATGTTCACAATTCTTAGCATCAATTCAAAATGACACGGAAAAAGGTGTGCCGTTTCAGTGGTCATACGAGTATTCTTACTTTTTTGTACATTCTAAGACGCGCCGCACTTTATGACGTACGTCAAGTGACAGGGGATAGTTCATCTTTGTCATGTGAAAAGACCGCCGTTAGCTTTTTGTTGGCTTACGGTATTATTTTCGCGAGCTTTGGTCTTTATTGGGTAGAAAAGTTTAGTTTTTTTCTTGCACCATAGAAACTTCAGAACTCCATATTTTTATATATATCGCCGTCTCTACTCACGGTTTAATATATACTCGTAATTTAAAAATATTTTAGTTATTGTTATTATTGTTAGAACACCACGCTTGGATCCGTACGTCAAATCTCAGGTCTCATTATTTTCATACAAATCGATCATATTATGAAAATCTGGATATTCCGTTGACGTTTTGTAGTTTAGTAATTTTAATATAAAAGAAATTAGATTATAAAACAAATTAGATATAAAAATTGTCATCACGCTAGGTTCCGGTGTGGGCAGAAAACACCAAGTACCTAGTGTTTCTGTTTTTATACACATAACGTATATGTTCACATAATTTTGAGATTAAACTACAAGAATATAATTTACGGTGTTAAACTAAATACGAAAGCCTTGTTAGAAATACAATATGTTATAATTTATAGGATATAATACACCTAATTATGTTCGGCAACGCGTCAGTAAGATTATACGTGGGTTAATTAGAAATGTTGAAGAACTATGATGCTGATATACGGCTTACAGCTAATTGGGTAATGTTGGGATTACCGCTGAGAACGATGCGCGGTAATCCCAACATTACCCAATAATGATATTACTCACGAATAGACCGCCAATGACATTAGTCCATAGATTAAGATTATGTTACATAATCCCATTCACCGCGTTCTGATACTCGTTTCTTCAATATTGGGTGGAAAAATGATAAAAAATTCTGAATGATGTTTCGATTTGAAAGCGGATATTTCGATTGGCATTCCATTGCGGCTTAGTGCAATATTAAAAACTGATTGCAACGGTTCCGACTGTATTTAACATATTTACGGTAATTTTTTTCTTTAGTTAAAAAAAACGTAACATCACGCCTGTACTTCCCGAAGATGTAGGCAAAGGAGTATAGTAGTACACTGTTCCACGTTTCACACACTTTTTACCAGTTACGTTTAAGTCCCATGGAGTAGGTGGTGAGCCTATTGCCATACACGGGGCACAAACCAGACTCCGAATTACTACAAGAAATTTTAAATTAGCAAAATTCAACAGTACTCGTCTCAGGATTTGATCCCAGGACCTCTTGATCGGCTGTCGCTCATATAACTACTCGACCAACGAGGTAGGTTTTCTTTACCAAAATCGAATCTTTAGTTCAACACTGATTATGTATACTTTAATTGTATATAATTACATTATTATTATGTTATATAAAGTTATATAATAAACTCAATATCGAGAATACTTATACTTATAAGCAAAATTACTTTGCCAAGAATGTTACCATAATGTACGAGTACATGATTATAAACATAAATATTCAGTGACGATACGTCAAAGCGGAGACAAGATGTGGCAACACATTAATGTAAGTTCTTAAGTATGCAATAAATAAATAATTCCTATTTATTTTTACCACAGTTATATATGTTACAATAGTTGTATATATATATATATATATAAATATCTTTACCGTAACTTATATAAGCTTGATTGCAAGTATAATATTGAGTTATTAAAATAGCGATCACCATTAATCTTAAGCATTATAAACTATTTATCAATGTGTAGTTTGTTTATCAAATGTTGTAATAATTATTATTATGAATATAAGTACCTGAGTATGAGTAACTGGTATAATTCCGGTGTCAGGAAAAGTCAAGTTTTAAATGTGTCAAATTATTTATGTCATATACACTTATCTATTTTACCTGATGTCATATGAGAGCAAGCCCAGATTTGATGAAATTTTTATTTCATGAAGGTGAAGGTACGGAGTCCATTTTATTAAACCATGAATTACCTGTAAAGAAAATAAAAATTAGTTCTTCATTCGGTTTCCATATAGTAGTAGGTATACAGATCGCCTTCCTACGGTGGTCTGTCGGTGCACAAAAGACAGCTGGATACAGCTGGATTTTAAAAACCGATGGCTGGGTGAAATAGTACTAATTAGAGGAGATCAATGTTCACGAAAACTCGCCTTGGCAAACGTAGCGTAGGTCTCCTTCAAGCTAGATGTAGTTACGATATACGCAGTGGCTTGCAGCAGTTGGATGGAGCTGAAGATCGAGCTAAGTGGTGTGCTATTAGAGAGCCCTATGTCCTGCAGCGGACAGGGTAGGCTGATGACGACCATGACGATGTCCAGGTATGGACTTCTAGCAGCTGTTGGATGGAGGGATTCAAATAATAGAATTTAATAATCCAATCCATAGAGTTTATTTTTCCAACACGACTCTACAATTAATCGTTGAAAGTTATTCTATGAGATACGAATAGGTATATAACGAATATGTTTATGTAGTTACATGTATATAGAAAACACACAGATATATGTGAAATTTCCGTGACGTCAGCATATGTGTTTAATGTGAAATCGCCCGTGAACATTACTAATGCCCTCGTAACGCGGGTCCCGGCCTACTTTGTTTTAAATTAGGGAGAGCCGCAACACAATCAGTTGAGAATTAATTCATTACAGCTTGATTAAATTTTATTTGAAAAAATTTTAAGGATACTTATATGGTTGATAAATAAAATAGGTACTTATTAAAATATTAATTAAGCACGTGAGAATGAGAGAGAGAATAAGAAATGAGGAGTACTACAGTTTCGAGAGGAAACATCACCGCTCCATTTGTATTTCTGGTGCTAAGTGACAGTGATAATGCTTGTATTATTATAATAGGAGAATCTGGTAAAAGAAATTAACTTAGAAACACATTTAAAGTATGCAAATGACAGTGAGTTGCAGTGATCAGTATAGATCACTACATACATAATATACGTATGTATATAAATAAACACAGATAAATAAACAAGTATATGTAATTGTAGGTGATCTACCCGCCACTTAACGACTCTTTAACACAAAAAAATATAACTTTAGATATTTAGCTTTAGCAATGTTTGAATTATAATTTGCGACTTTTGACGATAAACTTCGAAGGTACTACCGGAACGCTGATACATGGAACTCTGTAAAGGTATGAAAAGAGCTATTCTTAAAAGTCGACCTCGTCTTCGTGGCTCTTCGGGTGTTGTGCATGTCCATAAACGACAGTTAGCATTTACCATTACGTGGCTCATGTGTTTATTTGCCAAATTAAACAAAGAACCTAAAAAACTAAGGACAGTAATCATTCAACATTGTAATAAAATAGGTAATATAGATAAATCACTCGATTGTTAGAGCCAAGGAATTAAATCGATAACATCATTTATTCGCAACTTCCATCTCTAGAGCACGCGTCCCATGAGTATTGTCTAAATGCCTTTATACCGATTTGAATGTCACCGGTTCATAATTTATGAGGCGAGGAGCTTACTGACCCCGTTCATAACCACAGTTGTTTCAATTTTACAACGTGGCATATCATTTTGTATATGGACATAAGGTTCGGAATAATACCTATATTCCACACGACTGTACCACGCTTAGCTTTCTCAGTTATTGTGCAATTGAATGTACCCTCTTTAAAACTCATATTCATCAATGTGCTGTATAGTCGCGAACTAAAAATATTTGAAAACGAATTGTTTATGTTCGTAGAATTGAAATGTTGCAAAAAGTTATGTGGTTTACACACTTCTATGATATTCTGTAAATCGTCGTAAAATATTTAGTGGGTCAGATTATTTGGATATGAAAATTAAAACTATAAATACGACAACGAAAATAAAGTACATAGATTTCACGAAATATTTAAGTACATATTTATTCGATTTGTATACATACATACATGTTTATCGAACTTTTTATTGTTTATTTACACTTTAGAATAAAACAAGTTTCTGCTGTTTTTACTAAAAGATAAATGAACTGAAGGCTGAGTAGATAGTCCATAATTTATAAAACGTTAAATCATAACAATCTTGTTTCTATTGACATAATGTAGCCGTTTCACAGAATACGGAAGTCATCAGGTCAGTGGCATCACTGATCATCGATCATCATACTACTTACCAAATCAAACAAATACTATCCAGCGTTAAATCACTCATTATTTTCCACCAAGGACTTGCTCAACCTTCAAGTTCAAATGACTAACAGGTCAATTTTCTCACGAAACAGTCTAAGTATAAACAATGAGTAATATCGAATTCATTACTAATATGACAACTTTATCACCACATTATATCAATATTATTATTATTATATCATCATGCAATATTCCTTACGGGGCAAGCAGAAAGCACACAGTGACAAACATCTTCTATATCTCTATCTTTACAGAATGGACATGCTTCTTCTACATTCATCACTATTTCCCTAAACGCATGACAGTTTCGAAAGTTCATAATAGCATTAAAATATAATACACGATTCTGAATTTACGGTAAAGTAAAGCTACATTAGATATTCCTTTCACCAAGTTTCGGATAATGGAGGACTCTAACACTTAGCGACTCTTAAGCTGTTTAATTTTAAGTCAAACGTGGATTTTAGACGATCCAACTTTACGACTAATTGAGAACTCTAATATTCACTTTTAAAAAATGACTAATTACTTAATTAATACATAAATGATTAATTTTATTTAACGATTAACTTTATTTAATTAGCTACATTTTAACAACTGCCTACGTGACAAATGTAAAGAAATTAGTCAAACATGGACTTTTCCGATGAGTGTCCACATTGTATTTTTTTGTAATATGCGTTATGGTTGCTGTAGGTTGTTGCAGTTTAAATATATTTATATCCTTAATAATTAAACTTGACACAATAATAGACAACAAAACGTTAAAATAAAATTCATCATCACAAAGCAATATAATAGTATATTTAATATTCTTAAAAGTGAAATGCTTTAAGTAGTACAATTATATTTACGAATGAATCGTACACATGGAACATGAAAACACACTAAAAGCACTGAAATACTCTGTATCATGATCAAAACAACATGCGGGGAAGATATGTTTTAATTTTCCATAAACGGCCAGCTTCGCTGCACTGAAGTTGAAATCTGAAGGTTTTTTTAGTACTTCTGAATAGACAAACTCCGGTACCGCCGCGGAAATAAAAGTACGAAGCGAGCGGCAAGTGAACCAACTTTTTCTTTCTTTCTTTCCTCCCAGCTTTATATTTTACGCCCACTAATTGCAAAAGTAAGTTTGTACAATTTAAAACCTTGAATAAACTGCGAACAGATTATAGCAACTGTTTTCCTCTTCTCATAAAAGTTATAGGAACTACGGAAATAGGTCAGTTTTAGTTTTTAGGTATCTAGAAGTATTTTCTCATTAAAATACTAACTCAGTGAGATCATCTTCGTTTTTATAAACCCTTTTTATTATGCCATTGTTCGACACGAATCTCTCCTCAAATTAAGAAGGATTGAAACCATAGTAAGCCACTTGCCAAAGTTCATACGTTTAGAGAACACTATGGAGACCCTTCTATAACGATCAAAGAAAACATTTTAAGGAAATTTGCACGTGTATATTAAGCACTATAAGATGCCCTTAGAAAGTTTTCCGTCCATTGAAATTCGTCAATTTAGATGTCGGATTAGCCGTGTCTCGTAATACACCTGGCTACTTGCCCGGGATAGTCCCACTATTTACGAGCACTATTAAACTATTAGTCAATAGTCCTATTAACAAGTACAAGGTGCTTACTAAAGCAATAATAAGCTTAAGCCTATCGTCCTATTCGATATCGATTGTAGATGCCGTTGGGCAGCTTTGGACATTTATAACAACGGCACCTATTTACTCCTATTTTTTTTTGAAATCATTGCAAAAGTGTGCATTGATCCTTACACTTTAGGGCATATTCCCATTGACAATTCAAAATTCTACTGGCGTCACTTACCTGACAAAACCAATATATACAAGTCAAGTTAGATATTAGCATAATCCGATCACTGAAGAAAATGAAAACGCGGAAAAAATTAGGACAGTGTGTGTTTGTCCTCACATAAGGGCGTATTCACATTCGCATCAAAATGTTGCTAGCGTTATTGACATAGCAACACTAATAATTACTATTAAAGTTAAATATTAGCATAATCCAATCGCTTGTAAACACAACGAAAACACCGCAAACGTACTCAAACAACCCTTGTTATGTTCATTGCACGTAACATTTAAACACCGAACGTTTATAAATTAACAAATTATGAATGCGATTCGGCGTAGGATTTTAAACAAATAAGCAACTGTGTTTGACCGGAAATGAAAACCTGTAAATAAAATGTATAATCACTTCGCTCGCAGCCAATTAACATTTGTCGGTTACTATTTATTGAAATCATAGCGTTACATTCCAAATATAGACTTTGTCGTGGCGATAGACTAAGTATCTTATGGGGTAAGCAGAGAGGAACCATCTTTACACCAGGACGTGTATAAATGCAACCGAATCACATTCAAATACGAGATGCAAAATTAGGACCACAAAGAGAACACCCCGTCCCTTTACCCTTACCTACATATTTACCAAATCCCTTTTCAAATCAACAATCATTAAGCCTTAAAGATATCTGACATATTTTGGCGAAAATTACCAACCGATTATAAACAGGTCGGACAATTTAATAGCCTGTTTAGAGCGCGCATACGTCCAGAAAATATACCTGCGCGTTCACCCATCCGAACAACGCGTGCCTCGTTGCCCAACTTGACATGTCGTTTGCGATACACCAGCGCTTACAAACTTACCAACAATAAATAAATCCTTCGCTCGCGAACGCGGCCACTATCCAGCAAGATGACACGCAGTACAGTCACGACTTATGAAACTTGTTTTATTGAACAACTTCACAAACTTTTTATCTTTCTCATTTTTTTATCTTTTTCTTCATCGTCGTATACTATCTTAAACGCTTTCTGATGGCTGATGATAAATATCTTAAGTTTCAAAATACTTCCTGACAGTTTTTTCTTTGTTACTGAATATATCGTTGTTTATTTTGATTACGTGTTTCGAGTTTCAATATCAAAGGCCATAAAGATTATTTTGACTTGATTAAAAATACATGTTACAGAAATGTCACGTCACCTGCTTCTCATGATTCTTCATTATTCTTCAGAACGTTTTTATCGTTCCACCATTGGATATTGGTCTGCTGTCATATTGAGAAAGGTCAAGGCTACAGTTTGCTGCTTGGTCAGTAACCAAGAGCAAGAAAAAATAAACGTTAAATGAAATAAACTATTCTGGGTTTTGTTTTAAATATGACGAAAATGTGCTCTGCTCTTGATGTCGATCTATTTGAAAGCCTTAAAAGCACAAACAATTTTTCACAAAATCGGACTAGATGTCTTTAAAATGTTTCATTAATTTGAACTGGTTTGATTTTCTGCTTTCTTTTTAGCTCATATCATATTAAAATCACTTAGTTACGCAAGTGGGTACCATAAACATTTGTTATAACATAAATTAGCAGAGAAATAGGCCGTTAAAAGCAAAGTGTGAGCAGTAAACCCATTACAATCGTCTCTCGATCCAGAATGCTGAGCCGAGCTTATAACCGTAAAATTTTAAATACCAACTCGATAATACCCGTAAGCCGATTACTTTATTGAGCATTTGAGCTTTTATCTCAAAGTTATGTGTAAACTTCATTTGAGTTTATAACGGGAATGGCGCGCAGTTTTAATTTTCATGCTGTACTTGGTTTATGCTTACTGAGATATTCATCCTTTCACGGTTGTCCAATGTCAACTTATTATGGGAACATTACGCACAATTACTTTGATATTTATCTCATAACTACTGTAATACCATACTTGCTGAAACTTAAACCAAACTTTTTCGTTCAAGTAAGTAAGTAAGAATGCTTATCCATTATTTTATTAAGTTTACGAACTTATCTTTGAATGACATAACTTCATTGACGTTTAATAACAGCTGATGATTATTATGACATTCGATGTCCGCTGATTAATTAGTAGACAATACATTTGACGCACATAATTTTGTAACCTATTCGTGACATAGAATCTTTGCAATCATTTTAAGGATATTACGCACACTGAGGAATGTGAGATGTAGCACAGTTAAAGCTTATATGTACATATTATATGTAGATAAGAAGTAGGGATAGCTTAAATTTTTATATATTAAGTAAAACTATAATTATTTACGTGCATACTGTTAATGTCAGACACATGATAGTCTATGGCGAAAGAGTAGCACAAAGAAGAAATTTATAGAGGTGTACTCTATGATATGATCAATATAATCAATTGCGGTCGAATCTCGACCACGGCAGCCTCACTAGCAGGTCATTAGTTTATGACAGCTAAATGGACAGATAGTGTATAAGTAGCTTTACGTACAAAAGTGACTGACACAATTATCGAGGCACCACTTCTTTAGCGTTTTAACGTGCCGAAACATGGAGAAGTTTTGGGAATGCAGCCAGTAGAGCGATACGTATCTCGAAACCGGTCGCAAATAAACCTTGCTTTTTGCCACACTCGTCAACGGCACGTAATATCTTTCATGTGTATTAAAAGCAAAAATGTTAACCATCACATTTGTATTATTTTTGACTTGTGTTTCGCTGCAGTGTTACTGAGCGGTAAATGAAGTAACAAATACTTATTCACTGTGATATATTTTTTTTTTTTTCAACCCATTACAATTCCACTGCTGGAATATGGGTCTCCTCTCATATTAAGAGGGTTAAGGCCAT